>JAGFPH010000970.1:131422-164424 GCA_018207615.1 Philaenus spumarius
ATACACTTAGTATATTGAACTAACCCAACTAACACTGCAAGGAGGTTGGAGATTAGCTACACCTATTACAGGGGTTTGGCGTCCCTTGTGGTACCCGAGTCAAAAGACACATGATATTCATAGCTATCTGCAATACACCCTTACATACATCGTCACATAATTCACACAACTTTCTATGCAACGAACACTTTCATTTACTTTTAGGATATTTCACATATTGTTACTACTACTAGAGGGGATGAATTTTGTCACGTGAAGAGTCAATCCGCGTGTTTGCCGTGCGAGGAGACCAGAAAACCAATTATTAAAGAGCTAAGTGACCTGACCTAACAAAACACAACTTAGCCTCAACGTCTGTGGTGAACAGGAGCGTGTTAAGTGTTAGCCACATAACCCAATCGCCTTAACACCCTTAAGTGGTGTCCCGAGTAGAAGGGTAAACCTCCCACTACATTCTCAGAGTAGCTCTGACGTTATAGTGTGGTGTTTAACAACAGCTGTTTGGCTCAGTGGTGGTTGGGGACTCGAGGAATGAATTTAATTTGTCTATAACATTGAAACCTCAAAATTAAATGATACCTGTGAAAAGAACGCACGCAGAAGAATGACCTGTTGCGGAAACTGAAGACAAGCTACGTAAAGTAGGCAGTAACAAGAATGAAATTCCAGCTTTTGATATAGCTACAGCCCTATTTATCTCATCAGCGTTCTTTGTTCCAGCTAAACTGGTAGAAAATGTGACATACAGGGGGCTTGTATGGTACCTCGAAAGTAATCAGCTGGTTTGTAATGAGCAGCGTGGTTTTTGAAAGGGAAGATCGTACTTCTGGCGTCGATAGATTCAGACACTCGTAATAGTATTTTTTGATGACCTTAGATGGCTTGGCGAAGAGGAATTCTGAACACATCAAAACCTTGGGGTATTCACTGGAAAAGCTAAGTATTTATACAAAAGTTCCTTTAATCCAACCGATATTTTAAAGCGCGCTCGGAGCTACTTATCAATTTTATTTAGAGAATGGTGTTCCTTAGGACAGTGTGCTTAGGATGAATTTCTTTGTCGTTGCAATTAATAGCGGCCAAAGTAGGGTATCATGTCCAATTGTCCATTGTTCTGTTTTCTTTGATGAGTTTGCCATATGTATTGATACTCGAAAAGTGGCAACCCCACGTAGAACGTAGAAACAAAACCTCAGGTAATAATCGATAAACTACAAACATGGGTAAATATACCACTTAAGTTTTCCGCTTCAGAAGCACGTTATCTTGACTTTAATCTTTGTAGACAGAACTAAAACAACGGAATTTGAGAATATCGTCTAGGTCTCATACTTGACTACGTACTTTTTTGGAACCATACTGTGACAAACTTTAAGTCATACTGTATCAAAAGTCTAGATATGGTATTGGGTTTACGTGGTTTTTGTTCCGATAGGAGGTGCATGCTGCAATTTTGTTCGATAACGAATTGACTATGGCTCCCTAGTGTATACGTCAGCCAGGTTATCGGTTCTAAAAAAGATGTATTGCGTTCATAGCACTGCTCTTCGCTTTGTGTCTTGAAATGGAAGAACCATCTCTCGTGCAAATTAGACAACAGCTACAACTTTCGTATACGTGTTGCTTACGCTACAAACCATCCCATTCAGCATACAATACTGTATTTAATAATCCATTAATTGAGCCGTAGGAAATCCGCCAATAATGGACTCCACCTTTTGGGATCAGGTCCATTCATATCCTTAACAATCTGAGACTTACACTATGTATATACATTCACCAAGTTGTATTCCAACATGGAAGGTTCGAATGCCGAATGATAATCTATCGCTGTCTAGACACTTAAAACAAAACAGTCCTGATGTTGTTTACCACAAGTATGTCTGTAATTTGTATTAATCGAGTAGTATTATTTTTACGGATGGCTCTAAAATGGACTACAAAGTCGGATGTGCATTTGTTTTGTTCGGAAACAGTTTCACCTGAGAATTGCTCTCCAGTTTATATAGCAGAACTGTATGTAGGCTAATATCACCATCGACAGTTCACCTTCTTATATGTTTTGAATCTAGAAGAGTTCTGGAATCTACCCAAGATATACATTCTCTGGTTAAGGTTATTCTGTGTTCCGCACACAGACTTTGTCCGCTGGGTATCGCTGGAATATAGAGGAATACTAAGGCAGATGAGGTTAAGGAACCCTCGTACTTCCAGACTTTCGTAGAGTGAGTAATGTCATCTGACTTTATGTCCATTTTGAATCAAGCATTATTAAAACAATGGAAGGAAGAATGGAAAGCTGTACAGAATAATAAGTCACGAGAAATAAAAGATACAGGCCGTCCATGGATATCTTCAAACCGAGGGAATTTTGTATAAGGGTTGAAAATGATTGTATTGTAGCCTTTACGTTCCCCTAATATCTTGTAAATTATACATTTTTCTTGAAAAATTATATTATAACAGTACTTGGTTATCAGATCTTCGTTATGTATTATTATTATTTTTTTAATATGGACTCGCTTTATATTATTACCAGGGAAAACCTTTGCGTGCTTCGCACGCTACCTTACTATTTCGACAAATACATATTTAAAAATGTCTTTAATAAAAATGTACGATCGTACCTAAGCTATGATGGTAAATAATATCATGTGTCTAGATAGGCATAATTTACAAATTATAATTATACATAATTGTTTCAAGTGTGAAAATCATGTAATATAAATATTATAATAAATAACTACTTATTGTACCAACAATATGTCTTCAATCAACTGATCGGTGTATTTTAAACGGACAAATATATTAAATTGACAAAAACCATTTTTTGGGTAACCTCAGAGAGCTAGCGTACGCTGGTGGTATCTAACTAGCCAAACTTGAATTAAAACCAATGTTGAAAATAAATGTGGCTTACCATAGAGAGCGTGGATTATCAGTTGTTGCCAGATATTGGAACGCTGTATACTCACCGCACTACTGGTACGCCGCGATGAGTTGGATTTGTTTGCTTTTGTTACAAATTCAAGTTAGCAAGTAGCAATATACCTCAAATATACAAAAGGACTCCTAATACTGTACTAGCAAAAATAAAAAACAGTAAATTTTGTAATTACTTGTCGCACATACCGAACCAATAAATGTGCAAAACTTGTTGGTGAAATTGCTCTGTGTTCACGTAATTTATTACCTGTTCAAATAATTATAATGTTTGCTTGGATTAAACAAAAATGCTCAATTTATTTACGTAAAAATATATATATATTTATTTGTTAAAAGTATTGTTTTGACTTTAAACTTGAAACTAATTCAGTGTTTGTGTAGTTTGTTTTTGTTATATGTCTGTGTCTGTGGCACTTGTTGAACAAAACTTAAAAGCTGAATGCATGTACTAGACTAACTGATTCAGTTTAGGATAAGCTGTGTTCGTATTTAAAGTGTCAAATATAAATAATTATCATTTAAAAAACAGGAATTTGGCCTACAATAACCGAAAGTATAAACTCTTCTAAAAATAGTCAGCTGTTAATACTAATCAAGTTGATTATTGTATCTATACTGAAAATCATCCGAGCCGAGCTGTACACCAAAACGTTTGAAAGTATAGGACTGTGCACGTAAAAGTCTCTACAAAAAGGTTCAAATCATGGCACTATGTTCTATTGCATTTTTCTATCGTTATCATCGAATTATAACTTCAAACACTACTTTGATATAATGTTAAAAACTAAATACAGAATACAAGTTTAAGGGCTATGATCTGCCAATCAAAATAACCCCACCGTAAAATTGTACTTAATACAAATGTATAAATATTTTGTGAAACATCTGCAGTACTTTCAAACACCTGTAATCTCGTAAATCAATATCGTTATCAGTACAGGGATTTTCCTCGATAACATCTGTTATCTTGTTTTATGGTCCAAGACTAATTTTGTTCTTAAGTAATTTTTCTAATCTGTAGATTTGTTTAAAATTGCATATCGCGAATATTCGTGAGCTATGTTCAAGTTATAAGTTAGCGTTTCAGTAGTTTTACTAATAGGCCTAAAGTATATTTCTAATTGTGTCTATGTTTTATTACAAAGTGCAGACTTTTTTTGTCAATGTAAAACAACTGAGTTGTAGAGTAGTAAAACTTTTATTTCAGTTTTGGCATCTTCGCGATATCGAATCAAGCATACATAGCACTTAGAATGTTTGTGGTGCGAGATCGTGGTTTTATGTGCGAGGCACGATACTTTACGATCATACTGCACTAGAATCACACTAACACTTAATTAATTAAATTACATTATTAATTTTAACCGACTTCAAAAAAGGAGGAGGTTCTATGTTCGACACTTTTTTTTATGTATGTTCACTGATTTTTCGGAAACGGCTTAACCGATTTGGATAATTTAAATTGTATTCTATTAAGGTAGATCCCAAGGTGGTCCCAACTATTTTTGATGACATAAGCCAAATCATTTTTCAGAAAATCTGAAAAACGATGTTTATAAGATTTGCCAACAGTGTATGCATCTTACGGATTTTCTGTTATGAATGTTCACTGATTTCTTTCTATATATTTTAAACGTGATTTAACCGTTGCGCGACAGTGCTGCCATCAGTTGTAAAACAGCTGAACCTTTTGATGCAAAAGCTGTTGTAATTTTAAAGCACAGCAATGCATTGTTTCCGTACAATTCGTTTTGTTCCCAGTACAATAAAATACTTATCCTACAGCTACTTAATAAAGTGCGTTTTTCCACACTCATAGCAGTGCGCAAACTAAACTACATGTGTTCAGCGTCAAGTAATTATACCTCTTTGTTTTAATTTAGCCTCTTTGTTTTAATTTAGCCTATGTAAACAGCTGATGTAGGATGTTCTGAAAGTTTTTATTGTTGTGGAACTAACCTCTGTAGTCACGTTTTGTTTAGTAAAACAGATCTTTTTCAAAAATAAAACATTAATTTAAAATTCAGCTGTAGGAAAAACGTTGTGTGCATTACGGGTGTAAAGTTTACTTAGTCGTCCTCAATAAACTTTAACTTTAGTCAAATGTTTATCTCGTGCTATAAACTCAACTTTGCACACTATATACACAAACAACTATTAGGTCCTAGTACTAAATAGAAGTCAGCTGGTTATTGAATCAGCTGACTTTTTGAACAAGTAGTGAATGACTACAATAAAGAGTCACTTTACGGAATTAATGCGTGCATTCAAAACATTATTATTTCACCATCTCTAAACATTTCTAGAAAGATTAGCCTAGGCTTATAAGCGTTACAAATTAAGGGTATTGTGTTGATTTTAGGAGTAAGTTTTTACTGTACGCCTCTCTGTTGTTATAAGCTCCAGACAACATTTGTATCGTTAAACTTCGAGTCTAAGCGGGAAACACTAATTAAATTATATAAACGACCAGAAACTAAATAAACAATGAAAATTAAAGGAATATTTAAAGGACATCCAAGAATTGCACAACATATCAATTTGTTGTCGTTAGTGATCAGCCATATTGCAAATATGGTAAATGAAAGGAACTGATCATACGCAATTTACGAGTGATTTCAGCCATGCAATTGTAAGAAAAAATACATTTTATATATTACTTGATTATATTTGTAACACGTTAGCATGACGAAAACCGAATGGATAGCATATACATCACGAAAAGGAGTTTATAATGGTTTAAAAAATTTTATATCATTTTAAGATATTTGTGAGAAGGTTAGCACAACGTTCGATTTAGAAATAAGAACATTTTAAATTTAAGTGATTCAGTATCGATTGTGGAATTGTAAATTATTATTAAAATCGATTTAAAATGTCTGAACTTATTCACATAAAAGGTCTCGTAATTTCAACGGGGTTTTCAAGTATGATACCAGTGGCTTAACTAACGCCGAGGCAACCGCTACGAGGCGCAGTCCCAAGGGCGCGCGAAAAAAAAAAAACATTAAATATTATAAAATAAATAAAATAACAGTGAAATCAAAATGTCTTTCCTTTGTCACGATTAGAAATATATTATAGCAATTTACAATACAGTAACCGTGTTAACTAAAGCATATACAAAAAATATATATGGCATATACATAGCATATACATGGCATATACTTAGGTTACGTCAAAGTTAAACAAAGTCCGTTAGTGAAAACTGGGAACACAGTCTAGAGAGGCTAGGATGATTCACCTGCCATATCCTCCCTCCCCTCCTTTCTTCACTTGGAAATTAGGTGGTCGTCAATATATGATGCATTTTTATCACTTAACGTGAGTTTCACTACAGTGATAAAATGATTGACAAATATTATTCTGACGACCTCTAAGCGTAGTAAAATAATCGAAGCAACTAGACTTAGAAAGAATATGTCATCATTTAACTTAGCACGGTTTATGAGCAACATTTTGGAGAAAATTCTGATAACATCAAAACGAATCGACATTAGTTTGAATGATGCAAGTGGCCCTCTAAAACAGCTTTGACGGTATAAGTGCAATGGGAGAAGAGTTTGCCGAAATTTTGCACCTAGCTCAGGCGCTAACTGCAACGTGGAACATTGGAACTTCTCTGCTGGTCTACAAAGAAAAGTAAAAACATTTTTTTAATAACTCTCTTTTGACTTTCAGTTCAAAAACCACTTACACAGTTTTCAAGTCTATGTATCTTCTTCACTGTTACTGAAACTTTTAACTTTTTGAAACCAGATAAGCTTCTTCAGTTTTCTGACCAAGAACTTGCTGCCAAGAACACAATCTTGTGGTAAGTATGAAACTGATGTTAGCTACTCTTTAGTGAATGAAATAGTTTGCTTCCGAAATCTAATCAAGGAAGATATTAAAAAAAAATCTGGAAATTGGTTGACCGTGCAGGCCAACCCTAGAACTTCCCGCTTAGTTTGAATTTTAAACGCTTAAAATGAGTTTTTTTTGTTAAAATACCAAAAAACGAAAATTTGTGAATTTTTAAACAACGATAACTTTTGAATGCGTCGTTCGATTTTCTTAAAAAAGCATTCTACGCAGTTTTTAAAGCACAAAAAGAAAATGTACAGGTTTATATTGATTGGTTGAGAAATCTGGAAGATATGTTAAAAAAAATACCAAAAAACGAAAATTTGTGAATTTTTAAACAACGATAACTTTTGAATGCGTCGTACGATTTTCATTTTTTAAAAAGCATTCTACGCAGTTTTTAAAGCACAAAAAGAAAATGTACAGGTTTATATTAATTGGTTGAGAAATCTGGAAGATATGTTAAAAAAATACCAAAAAATACCAAAAAAAAAAAGAAAATTTGTGAATTTTTAAACAACGATAACTTTTGAATGCGTCGTTCGATTTTCATTTTAAAAAAAGCATTCTACGCAGTTTTTAAAGCACAAAAAGAAAATGTACATGTTTATATTGATTGGTTGAGAAATCTGCAAGATATGTTAAAACAATACCAAAAAACGAAAATTTGTGAATTTTTAAACAACGATAACTTTTGAATGCGTAGTCCGATTTTCATTTTCAAAAAAGCAGTCGACGCAGTTTTTTAAGCACAAAAAATGTATACATGGTTTTATTATGATTTTTTCGCACGCTTTAAAGTTATTTTTAAAAAACATAAAAATTCAAAAAAATATTTAGGTTATTTTTTTAAATTTCTTCGGATTGGCTCGATATCTAATCAGATCTAAGTTTTGATACACCCTTTCTAATGACATGTCGTAGAATTCAATCGGTTGATTCGTTTTTGAGAAACTGTACGACAAAAATTTATTTACACACATACATCCACACACCCACACACACACCCCCACACACACTCACACACACACACACACGGTCGGACACCTCGGCGGGAATAGTCAGAATGGCTTCCTGGGACCTCAAAACGTGGAGATTTAATGAAAACTCGACTTTCGAAAATCGGACCGAAATCAATAACTTCCCTTTATTGGTAGCGGGAAGTTAAAAAAACATAAGCAACATTATGGATCCAGCACATTATTTGTAAATCTATACATATAAATATAATACAGTAAGTGAAGTGTCTGTCTATGATTTCAAAATATAAGCTTTTTTCTAGGTTCATATGGTTATTCACACATTACCAAACATAAACAATTGTTTATAATTGTTCTGTCTGTCTGTCTGTCTTTCTACCTATCTGTCTGTCTGTTTGTCCGGGCTAATCTCCGGAATGGCTGAACCGATTTTGACGAAACTTTCATTAACATGTAGAAGACTTATCAGAGAATATTTTAGGGAACTTTTTATTCAGAAAATATTTAAAATTCATGTTAAAAAATTTAAAAAATGTAAAAATTAAGGATTTTGTAGACAAAATTAATGTTGGGGATTTTGCGTGTCTATTTCGATCTACGTCTTACATTATGTACAGGTCACACCTACCCCCACCACCCAACTTAGATTCAAGTGCCTCTGTCCTAATCAGTAATAATTTTCGTAAACATTACTATTAAAAATTGAATAACTGTAAAAATTGTGAACAAAATTACGGATCATAATTTGTTCCCCTGGTCTATACAACTGAAGTGTCTGTCTGTGATTTGGAAATAAATACAATTTTCTAAGCTCATATGGTTGTTCACATTTTACCAAAACCTAAACATGCGTTTAAAAAATGTTTGTCAGTCTGTTTGTGCGGGCTAATCTCCGGAATGGCCGAACCAATTTTGACGAAACTTTCATTTGCATGTAAAGGACTTTTCAGAGTTTATTTTAGGCTACTTTTTGTTCCGGAAATGTTTAGGGTTCCTATTTAAAAATTGAAAAAATTGAAAAATTATGAAAAAATTAGGTACAGTACTTTGTGAACGGATGCAACACGCGACCATTATCTATATATATAAAAGCCAAAACCCACTGACTCACTGACTCACTCATCACGATTTCTCAAAAACTACCGAACGGATTGGAATGAAATTTGGTATGTAGCTTTCTCTAGGGCCATAGGTGCTCACTAAGAAAGGGTTTGAAAAAATTCGAAATTTTAGGGGGGGTTTAGGGGGGATCAAAGTTATTAAAAAACGACTTCTTCAAAACTACCGAATGGATTGGAATGAAATTTGGTATGTAGCTTCCTCTAGGGCCATAGGTGCTCACTAAGAAAGGGTATGAAAAATTTCGAAATTGTAGGACGAGTTTGGGTGGGATCAAAGTTACTAAAATCATAATTTCAGATCTTTTATTATTATGACAATAGTGCTTTTATTATTTAAGATCTTTTATATATATATAAAAGCCAAATACCACTCACTGACTGAACACTTAAAAAGAATACAATTAAGTTAAAAAGACTGAAAATACCAACCACCACGTGCAACGCCGTACGGGTCAGCTAGGTGTAAATAAAACAACTGATTTAGATAAAAAGTTTAACACTTTGATCGCCAGTGTTTTAATTTACTGCATACGCTGGTTTAGCCGTTAAATATATATCAAAACAGTATGCAATAATGTGAAATGTACTCATAGATTTTAATACATCTCAAATACTGATTTATAGTTTGTATATTCGTTCGGGAGTTATGATGAGTAACAAACTGAAGGAAAACGTGATTTGTAGCGTTTATTGGTTCATAGGTAATAATTACTAATAAACAGATCGAGTTTGGGCCATGAAATCGGTTCTAAAATCTGTTTTATCAACGCTTGCAAGGCACAATATTTACCCGATAGTTCTTTTCTATTAATTTAATCACATTTGTGAGCGAAGCCCTAGGTACTAGCTAGTTGAACATAACATAAATTGATTGCTTGCAGTGTTCCTAATGGGTGTACAGCTTTTCTAATGCTTTATCTTAACTTGGCCACAAGTAAATGGTCCTTTTAAAAATTTTAATTAATCAAAATCTATTTAAGAAACTCGATTTCTCAGACTGGACTTTCGTGTCTCGGTATCTTGAACATTGAACATGAAAAATGTTGCAGATTAAATTTGGACGAATTAGTAAAAACATTTTTGGAAGTTAAGAGCCAATGAGGCTGGAATTAGATTTAAAAGGCCTATTTTTTTTAACGTGTTATCTTTCATTGTAATCATATTGTATTGATTTTATATTAATTAAACACTCTTAAAATTGATTTCTGTGTCAATTTTTGTTTCAAACCATACAATCTTCATATTTCTAATTTACATAACTTATTTTCTCACAGGCAGAAAAAATATTAGAAGGTGGCGCATTCTAGTTTCTGCCTTGAGTCGCAAACACATTAGTTACGCCATGTATATTACTTGTATTTTTCAAAGTTTTATCTTTGTTTTCTGGTATTTATATTATTTTGTATTGTTGATTGTTTTAAAATGAATGTGAGTTTGGTAAACGTCGGAACAAACAATACAGTACAATGTTCGAAATAAATACTGTGTGCAGTCGTAATTATAGACATTACGATTACGTTGTGGTGTGGAGCCATAAATTAACTCAAATCCTGTTTTGTCTTAAGTTTTTAAGTTATTGGTTTTAATTTTGGACTTGCATCTTTTGAAAAAGTTTACAACTTAGGTATGGTCTTATTTAATATTTTATTTTAATTAAAATGAAACACACTGTTCCGATTTTGATTTGTTAATTTTAGTTTTAAAATTTTATATTAATTGTTATATAACTTGTTTCAAAAACCGTTTCATAACTGGAGATTATTCCTTAGTCAAGACTATGACATTAGTTTATATAAACTCTTTGGTATACGCTTAACTTCTTTTTAATAGGCTAAGTGTGTAGGATCCATTATTATAACCGTACATTTAAGATGACAAATAACTTTGAATGTACGAATACAATTATTTAATTGACGATGATTTAAGCTTCCTGCAGTAACTTAACTTAAAGCTAAACAAATTTTAAAAAAGTTTGAAAGTATGAAATCAGCTGGTAATGAAAATTGCATAGAAATTGCTCGCTCGGCCGTTTAGTAAAACAGCTTATAATTACTGTACCAACACTGGTCATCTTCAATTAGCTAAGTTATGTAGTTTAAGTGGATAGTATAATCATAATTCTTTGAAAACTATTTATAGGCCTAAACGTTTTTTCGTTAATGTCAGTATTTTCTCCACCAACTTTTATGCTTTACATCGATCTATAATACGTAGACAGGGGTATAGATTGTTTACATAATTTTACTTATAATTTCTAATTATTTATGTAAATATAACTTAAAATACTTAATTTTTCACCATTCTGCCACTTTTTGTAAAAAATGGTTATTATCTTTTGTCTTGCGAATGATGCATAGTTTAAATGACTGGCACTTTAAGTGGTATGAAGATAAAATTTGTGAAAAAAAAATCAAAATGGCGGCAATTTAAATTATTTTGACAAAAATAATCTTTTAACAATACAGGTCATACATAAAAGTATAAGGAGAAAAATACAAATTAAAATAACTAAAAATTATAATGTTGCTAATTTTTTATGTTATAAGTTTGCACAGCCCGTTTTTCTAATCCATAAGTAATATTTATGTTCCTTTTTTCAAATGAGGGTAGCTTCAAAACAGACTTAGAACGCTTAAAAGAAGTACAGTACCTTTTGTACAATTGTGCAGAAAGGTTTTAATTTTGGTTTTCTTTGTTTAGTTGTATATGTTTATAATAGTGTTTAAGTTCTATTTTGAATTATTTTCGGTAAATTTGTTTTTTAGTTTTGTATGTAGAATTTATTATTATTTAAAGTTATTATAATTATGTTACTTTCGTGATTCTGATAGTGTACAAGGAGAATGAAAAAATATTTACAAACAAAATTCACGTAGAAAATGACATGACTATTCAACTACTTTGGAAGTATTTAGCACCCGAGAATGTTCTTTTTGAATATTAATATTATTGTGGAGTCATATAAATTTAAACCCAGATTTTTAGAGCTTGATTGAATACAGTATTTAATAAAAATTTACATATTCAAATTAGTTTAAAACATTTATTTTCAAATATTTCGGTAAAAATTTACTTACAAAATATTTAAAAGTTTCAAAAATGTTTCTGTTTTATCAGAACAAAATGACAATTTTTAATCAGTCACATTATCGATGAAACATTTAAAACTTAAATTCCTTTATTGTCTTAAGAGAATCATTTAAATATCTTTATACAGCAAGTCTGAAGGCCTTTGTGTGTGATATGTTTCTTATAACGTCTTGGTGTGTGTTTTACGATCATTCTTTGTACACGATTAAACTTAAACATGGTCTTTATTGTCAATTTTATCTCGGACTTATGCTCATTTTAAAAACTAAAAAATCTCCCGTTGTCCGTTGTTATAACGTACTTGACGGCAATGACTTTTTCAAATATTAACTCGATTTGTAAAAAAAAACACACACAATAAACAATCAGATAAACACTCCCATTCCTTAGTTCTTTAAAATAATCTTTAAAGTAGTGCGACACAAATGACAGATTAAATTATTTAAAGCTAAAAAAAAATGCATTTTTGCGTAATGAAAATAAATCGTGTGTTGGACTGCAGTAGAGCTTTAAAAAAGTGTAGCTTATAACGATTTTTTAAGGTCAAGGAATAACCGAGATCTTTAGACAATAAACACATAATGTCTGCAACAATATTTTTACGTATGCAGGAATTTCTCAGGTCCCAATTTATTTAGGGAAAGTATTTAATGTTTACCTGTGAAAGAAGTATCCATAAACTGGAAGAAGTTCTGAAGGTTGAGACCGACTCGGTAGGTCTACTAAGACGTCCCGATTCGAACTAAGAAGTTGTTCGTAAGTCAAAGCGTTAACTATCCCAAGAGTGGGGACCTAATCACTATCCCTGCAATAGTCCGCACACACTCTAAGCACATCACTAGCCGACTGAGAGCGAACCGCTGCCCAAGCAAAAAAATTGTTAATTTCATTTTTTCTATTTGGAATGATCCGATTGGTTTGCTAGTTTGACCTTTTTATCGCTTATCGGAGTATTTTTTCTAGTAGTTGTGCGATTATTATTATTCGCGTTTAAAGTGTGAACTAATTAATTTGTGGTCAGAGTAGCGTTAAAAGTTTTGAAATTTTTACTCTGGCGCACCTAAGTACAGCTGTTATACATTTAACGAAATCACAATCGCACCTTTACACTCTCTTAAGTTACCTCTTAATGAAAGTTCCTAAATATATTGTCCAAATATGTTTTGCTTCGCGTGTAAAATACGGTTGCAACAAGGATGCATTCGGTGGTATTTTACAATAAGTTATAAATATACTGTTTTACAGTTTTCGTGAAAGAAATGAGAGTTCTAGAACAAAGAAAATTAAAGTAATATTTTTAAACTTAATGAAATGAGGATGTTACTACTCTGAGGCTAACAGCGGGCAAACGAATCATTTAGACTCTTGGTTTTAACTGAAACACCACTATTTCATACTTAAAGAATCCAAGGAAAATATTATTTTCAAACCTCAATGCCCCAAAAGGCATATTTTTAAAAAGTGGAGGTGTTTTTGAAAAAATTCAAGTGTAAATTGAGGTCGATTGTTATACCACGTTAGAAGTAAACATTTTGAAAAACAAATATTTGTCACGTTTCAAGATAGCGATCATAAACGTACACAATTTTGGTTTTTGTATTGTTATACATTTTTTGCACTAAACAGTTTTATTCTTCGAACTCATTTTTTTTAAACAAAATTTCCTAATGATAGCTTTTTAAACAATGCCTAGTAAATTAACACTTTCGTGAAGGTTATACAAAAAACACATCTATAAACATTTAAGCCAACATCTAAAGCATTAATTTACCTTAAATTTTCACGAGAAATATGATTTTCTGATTATAGTTTTAATTGTTTAATCATACATTAACCATTATACCCACAGTTGTATTTATTTTTCCCTTCTGCTATTTTCAACAATAAAGGCCATCCAAAACGAAAAAATTATATAATGTATTTTTTTTATTTGTTACGGAACCGTAAATCAATTTAAATGACATTTACACAATGCGAGTTTTGAAAATATAAACAAATCTTTAAACTCCCTCTCTCACCACAATACCAACAATTTGTAAATTATAATTATATGCCTTGTGATTCATCAAAGTAATGCACTTTAAAAACTATACACTTCTATTCTGTGGTGAAAAAATAAACAGTTTTTTTAAGTTTTTCATGACACCCTTTTTGTAAAAAAGTATAAATAATTACTAATTTTAAACGAAAAACAAAGCAGGATTTAAAAACACTAAAAAGAATATTATTTGTTTTAAAATTTAGAGACAATATTACTATTATGTGTCGATTATAATAAAATTTTTACTTTCGAGAATGTAAATTTATGTGAATTTATTAGTTTTATAACCAAACAAGGGTCATACAATACTAAACAAATTTCTGGGCCGCCATTTTTAAATGGTAAAAGACATGATCAAAGTTGAAATACAAATAGGCCAGTTAAATGTTAACTTTTGTGTTTGTGTTAAAGGGGGGAGGGAAGTGACTTCATAACCACCCTATAGAAAACTCAAAATTTTAACTTTTTGGAAAAAAGGTTAATCTTTGAAAAGCCGTATATACGTAACTATTTTAACTTACAAAAACGATTTTGATTTCAATTTATAGCAAATTTAATATACTTTTAAAAAGCAAAGAACACATTTTTCCAGAAAACGCTTAGTTTAGGAGATATTTTACAAAAACCGAAAACAGTTCGAAAAAATGACAGTTTTTCGACCGCCATTCTGCGAGTACAGGTTTATTGAGGGTTGCTAATCTGGATTTGTAGTGGCAGTAATGGTCCGAAACACCTGTCCAAAAATCATTAATGCTCCATTTAATGTAAGTTCCGATGTAACATTTGACTGGGCTACACTGTTTTCAGGGAGAAAAGGCAGTGTTATTTGACATGTCGCATGACTAGCTTCTCACTAAAACGTTAAGTCTACTCCTACATCTTAGAAAATTTTGTAAAACATAAACTTTACAAAATCGATTTGGAAGCAATTTTTTAGGTCAAGCACTTTGAAATAAACATTTTTGTCTATTGAAATTTTTTTCTAAAACACTTCCTTTTCGAGATATTAGCAACTTTATGTCGATTTATTTCAACACGTTTAGGGCCGCCATTTTGTTTTATTTTCTTTATGTCATTTTCCTAGTCTTAAATAGACCTTTAAAATAAGGATCACATGACCATAATTCCCATTTAAAAATTTTTAGTTGCTCCCAAAATCCTTCATTTTTAGGGGTCACTCAAAATTTCCGATTGCTTTAAACAAAAGATACTTTGGGTTAAGTTAGTATCGTTCACCAAAGGATATTTGTTTGTTTTAACAAACGCAAAAGTTAAATGGGGGGGGGGGGGGGGGGGAGTGACTTTATAACTACCCTGTTGGTTATTGGCATTCTTCACTGTTTTCGTTGAAGTATAAGTCGATTCTTTCCAAAGCATTTTGTACAGATTCAACTTTTGGACGACACCTTTCTGTCCGGTTGTTCTTGGACGGTGGAACAAATTTGTATGAAATTGGCTGTACCATCAGCAGCCACCAAATCCTCACTTTCTTGAATCAGTCGCTCAATAATCTCCTTTCCCCAATCATCACCTCTGCGTTCAGCTTCTTTCATGAAGTATGCCCTCGTAGAATACAATGTTACTAAAAAGACATTATTTCTTCTATCTCGGGATAATTTTTTTTGGAGTTTCAAAAATTCTTTTGTAATATTAATCTCAAAACAGAATACAGATTTCTCCTATTTCACAACTCTCACGGGATGATCGCAGGGCTGCTGTTGGTAATAGAATCCCCTCCACGACTTTCAGAGCTGTCACATTTTTTGGAGCAGTATTATATCTCTTACGACATCCATCATGCACTGTTACTTCATTCAAGGGTGAAAGTTATATTTGGTTCTCTGTAAGTTTTCGTTCCACACTCACAAAACCTCGATAGGCGATTTCTGTTTTTTTTACGACAGTTCGTGTACCATTAGTCTTATCTTCCAGTGATGTCATACAGATGAAATAAAAGCCCGGTGGAACTGTCATTTTTACACTTGTATTTTTGAAGCTACACTCACTTATAAAACGGATCTTTTATAAAATAAACTCCTCACTTGATATTATAAAATAAACTCACTTATTAAACACTCACTTATTATAAAATAAACTTTTACTTATTTTCAGGGCGTTTTCAACATCTATTGTACAAAGACAATCACTCATTATAAAATAAAACTCACTTATTACAAAATAAACTATTACGTACTTTCACAGCGTTTCAACAATTCAACTGTCTTACGACAAAGACTTATTTTGGGTTCGATTGGACTGATAGGGTTAACAAAATAAATAAAAACATCTGCTGACCTTGGGGTGAGTTGCCTTTCCCTCCCTTCTTCAGTTCTTTTCGTCTAAACTGACCCTTTTCAAAAGTTCTTCAATGACTATAAGAACCACAGTAAACTTTCTCAACTTGTTTATACAACATTTTCCGCCAACATGTTACGAAAAACCCCATTAATTAAATTGATGGTGTAGTAAACGATTTAATCAACTTTCAACTAAAAACAGCATTTTTCCACCTTTTTGTTTTTTGTCATTTCCGACGAGACTATCTGAGCTACAAGGACCAGCCTTAGCTCAAATTAAAGCTTATTGAATTCCCTATAACTTCCATGCTCTTGAATTTTCTGTAAGATGTGTAATTTTGGCGGTATTCATCTAGAAACATATACAGGGTGGTTATAAAGTCACTTCCCTCAACCCCTTTAACTTTTGTGTTTTTTAAACAAACAAATATCCTTTGGGGAACGATACTAACTTAACCCAAAGTATCTTTTGAAGCAATCGGAAATTTTGTGTTTGTTTTAAAAGGAGGGGGGGGAGGAAGTTACTTTATAACCACTCTGTAGAAAACTTAGAATTTTACTTTTTGGAAAAAGGTCAATCTTTGAAAAGCCGTATCTCCGTAACTATTTAACTTAAAAAAACGATTTTGATCTCATTTTATAGAAAATTTAATATACTTTTAAAAAGCTAAGAACAGATATTTTATGTCATTTTTTGTAATATCTGTATATATTACAGATTGATTATATTTTATTTATTTGTAGTAATAGTTTACTAGGGCGTGCTATACAAAATTCCCGTTTTTGAATATTAAACTTAGTCCCATAAAGTTGGTGTGAACTGAACGCCAGCTAAGTAATAATACTGTATTGGTTTTAATCCAAGACAGAACTATGCATCAATTTAAGCAATCACTAGAATTTACCAACTATTCAACTAATGACCCGGTATGCATTGTGGTTTTGATTTTATTTCAAAACGTGTACTTTCTATTCACCTTAACCAGTTTTATTTCACGGATAATTTTACTAAACCTGACTAAAAACATTAGTAACCTAAAACACATCTCTGTTTAACACGTTCACTGATAAGGACGCACATGTGAGCTTGACACTGAACACTATGAGAAGCGGCCGACGCACAGTGCATTGCGTGCTTCTCACGCCAAACTCCATAGTGGAGGTATTTTCAATGCACAGTGCATTTCGTGCTTCGTACGCCAACCCTTGTATTGAGAGTATTTTCAATACTCAGTGCATTGCGTGCTTCGCATGCCAACCGCATATTGTGACTATTTTAAATACACAGAGCATTGCGTACTTCGCACGCCAATTTTAAGCCTATTTAATATGGACGCACATGTGCGTCCGTTTTAAAATATTAGTGATTATTACGTAGAAAGGTTCAAAAATACAAAATAAAGTAATTTCTACTCATTTAGGCTATAAATGTAAAACATAAAAGGTCAGGAAATACGGAATTTGCGTAGCAGTGAACGTTTTAAGGTTGAGGTAAACATCTACTAGTTCGTTTGAAGGATGAGTCACATTAGAAAACGGTGTGGGAAAAACAATTTCTCCACTTACGCCCTTTCCCCACACCCCCGGCCCATCGCTCCAGGGCAAGGCCATGTGCCAGGATTCACGCGTACTAAAAATTTGTCAACTCATATCACAAGTAAAGTACAGTACCTATTCATACATTATTATTCAACATACAACCTCTTTTTCACAGCTGATTTTCCTAATCAAATAATGATAATTTCAGTGTTATCATAGGCCTACTTGTTTAACAAATAATGACAGCTGTTTTAGGACATATTTTTTCTTTTACGTATAATTATAAGTGATGATACTCGTATAATTTCATAATAATTGATTTTATCATATTACTCTTGAATAATAGTTAATAATTAAACAGCTGTTGGCTTAATACTTCGAGAGCACATAAATAAAAATGAATATCATTTATTAAAACTAAAAACCCATATAAATAGTTTGAATCATATTGTTATTAGCGTCTAAGATTTAAAATTTAATTAACTATTTTAGGTTAGTAACGAAAGAAATTATTTTATACCCTAGTGAACTGCTTTCAAAGATATTTCATTTATTCTTGAATTTATTTACGGAATGCAATTTTTAAATGTTTATTTTCGTTTGTAATTTATAAAATACTAGAGGGCTCCGCCCCCTGCTCGCTTCGCTCGCCATATCCCGCGGTGACTCGCGTCGAAGCAAATGCAAACAGGATATTTTATATAAATATGCCCTACTATTAAATTCTAATATGTCTTATTTATTTTAATTAGGACGTAACATAGTGGTTTCTTATTTTTAAATTCCTTAATTTATTAAGGGTTTATTCTATAGCTTTAAGGAAAGTATAACAATTAACATTTTGATTACATTTTCACCCCTTAGAAGCATGCGACAAAATGTAAATCTATCATACTTTTGTTATGTATGTTGTAAGAAATAAATGTACAAATTTTCAGCTCACTAACTTTGAGGAGAATATAACAATACATTTTTATTGTTTTCGGGGTTGTTATCATATTTTCACCCCTTAGCAGCACGCGACAAGATGCAAATATAGTTTACTTTCTCTTTGTATCAGTCTAGTCCTAACCTAAGATTTTTTCCGACTAAATTTACAAATATTGAAATAAAAAGATTTTTATGAAAATTAATTAGCCTATGTTACTCAGGGATAGTGTAGGTTTTTATTAGGAAAACTATTTTTTCAATCGGTTCAGTAGTTCCAGAGATTACCCCCTACATATAAACAAACACACAAACAAAATTTACCTCTTTATAATATTAGAATAGATTAATTTATAAATCGGAACGTGAAATATATAAGAAGAGCTACGCCCATTATTAAAAACAATGACATTTAGGTAAAATATAATCAGCTAGTGCCCGACTTGAAAATGTATAATGGCACCCACTATTTTATATGATGAATATAAAAAATGAGAAAAACTAGATTTCGAATAAATAGTTTGATTTTGAGAATTTTTCACAAACGTAAAAGTTTGGGCGCAAAAACTATTTTATTTAATATATGTGTTTGGATTAATTATTTATTTGATGTATTTAACCTACAATTTCAAACCAATACACCAATGTAAGTGTAAATGGCGAAAAAAAGAGTGACTCTAGGGGCTTTTACATAGTTTTATTCCGGGAAAACAGACGTTAAAATAATCGACGATTTTAAATATAGCCTACAAGAAATACTTTTTTCAATTTATTTTCCTATTCTTCAACACGATATGTTTCTATTCTTAAAAATACTAACTCTTATTTTTAGCCATGTGAGAGTTTCAAGGATGATTGTATCCGCCTAGACTGTCAAACAGGCACCATTTTGGAAATTATTGCCAATTTACCATTGTTACAAACCAATTTAGACAATATACAATTTCTACAAACCAATTTAGAAAATATACCATTACTACAAACCAATTTAGGCACTATTCCAGTGTTAAAACCAATTTTAATAATATACCATTGCTACAAACCAATTTAGACAACATACCATTTTTACAAACTAATTTAGAGAATATACGATTACTGCAAACCAATTTAGGCAGTACACCATTGCTATGAAAATAATACCATTGCTACAAACCAATTTATCGAATATACCATTGCTACAAACCAATTTAGGCAGTATACCATTGCTACAAACCAATTTATAGAATATACCATTGCTACAAACCAATTTAGGCAGTATACCATTGCTACAAACCAATTTAAATAATATACTATTGATACAAACCAATTTATACAGTAAACAATTGCTACAAACCAATTTAAATAATATAAAATTGCCACAAACCAATTTAGACAATACAACTTACCATTGCTACGAACCAGTTTAGACAATATACCATTGCTACTAACAAAATTAAAAAATACTTTTGAAAATTTTAGTATGAAGTACATTTGAGAAAAAGAACTCAAACATTTCATGGGTGCTAAATACCTTAAAGCCAGATTGAATTGTAGAGCAGATTCTGTAAAATCGGATCTAGACAACTTTGAGAGAAATAGTAAATAACGATTCTTCTCGAGGAGGTGAATGAAGCTAACTCTATGGCATAATCCATAGAAGATTTAGATGTCGGTTTCCTTGTTAGGCCGACACAGTCCAAACACAGTGTGACATTGTACAAGAGGGAACTATTCAAATGTCAATGATTTAGTCGGAGTGACCACGGAGACACTCTATCGTTCTGAAATGAAAACTTTGAAAAGCTTGGGATGCACTGCACTGACATTTCAGAAATTTGTGGTTTAAAACCAACCAGTTCCCCAACTGCCCAGCAAAAAATGACCAAACTAAGTTGCTGGAGGAACTAAAGATCCTTGTGAATCAGTGTATCAGAACTGGTGGGTTACCATTCTCTGTTCTGTTTTGGACACTCTCATTAAGGAAATAAAGAGAAGACAGTTTGAAATTTATTATTATTATTTGAATTATAGTTTGTTCTTATAATTCCATCCTCCCCAGGCCCTCTCCACCAGGTAGTTTTCGTGAAATCCTATCCATGCAGTTCCTGCGCATGTTCGGATTTCAGTAAAATCATGATCGCACACCAAAAAAGGCTACGTTTGATACTAGTAACGAAATGTACTACTGTATTTCGACTGACATGTTCTAGCATAGTTGAAATGTTGAGTTTTTGTTTAATTTCACAAGCACGCTATTTACATTAGTTCCGTGATCATGGATTACATTTAATTAACTTTCGGTGTTTTCCCCCGATTTTCCACGGTTGTTAAAACGCCTAATCTCGACTTTAGATGAATATCTGCAAGTTATTTTACTCGTGGGAACAATCCGTTCATTAAGTCCGTGATTTTCCCTTTGTTATTTGGAAATTACATGCAGTTCTATCCAAGGTCGGAGTAATGCATTGTCAACAATGCTGGATGCAATACTTAGGCGCAGTAGTTGCGCAATAGGGCATTTTGTAGGAATATCATTTCTAGAAGTCATGCAACGACACTAAGCACCGAAATGCTTTCTTTTAAGCACTACCTCAGCTTCTAGCTGGTAGAGGTAGTCAGTGGAATGTTCTCGAAGAAAATATCTACAGTATGTGCCAATACTCAGGTTCCATATACATAAACATTTACATTGAAATTCAAGATTAACTGAGCTTTTAGTTTCTTCTTATTTTTGAGCAAAAACAATAATAATTTTTGAAAATTATATAAGCTGATTCTGCCACTGATGACGTCTTTAATTTCAAAAGATTGTATTTGAATTTATTTTGCATTTGTTACTTTGTTCAAAATGCAGTGAATTTACTTTGCAATTAAGCTATGTATTTTGAAGAGGGGGCCTAATGGTTCTATCTTTGTTAAGTTAAATAGTCCTACATGTTATTATTGTTTAAAAGATTTTTTTGGAGAGCAAGTAAACCTAACGCCAGTAACCAGTCTTGGATTTGCACAATATTGTTGGAGGTTGCAAATGTAGGAAACTGGACGAGCGCATGCAAACACTGGGCTACTCTGCTCCTCTCCTAATTAAATAAACTCTTAATTTAACGAACGTTTGTTTCAACGTGTTGACTACGGTTTGCTCTTTTTATACATTTAAATAACTAATGTACAATAACTAAGATTTAAGAAATAATTACATTCAAATACATTAGTGGTTAGTACCGAGATTGTCATAGCAACTACTGCTGGACAGGTCTTCCCCTCATCACCAGCTGCTCAATACACTCTCACGCAGGCTGCTCGTGGTAACCCAAATACGATCTGTAAAGTCCTCTTGTGTTGCCACACCTCTCTTGTCCGAGTCAAAGCAATCGCCAACGAGACCATACAAAGACTCTCGAATGTTGTGCTAGCTTTAGAATGATCGCTATCAGTACTCACAAAGCGACCGCCCGACCATACTCTGGTCTGAGGCTGTGCTTCCCTGTAAGGTATAGACTACTGCATGCTTAATGAGATACGTGAGCTCATTTGGTTTCGCCGCCAATGCACTGGAGCTTGTAATTTTGTAATTTGATATAAATAGAAAACAAAGTGCCCGTTAATGTTGAATGCAAAATGTGTCGCCTCGGGCGTTACGATCAAACCTGATTATACAGTAGTTGATTAGGGCTGACTTATATCAGATACCTTGAGCTGTAGGCTGGCTGTAGTGGAGCAACCTAATGTTAATCTCTAAAACGTTATGTTATTATAGTCAGTTGTCATCTACAAAATTTGTCATATTGAAATTTTCAAATGTATTGCTTTATTTTGTTTGCAGCAACGGTATACTGTCTAAATTGGTTTAAAGCAATGGCATACTGCCTAAATTGGATTGTAGAAATGGTATATTGTCTATTTATAGTTATTTTCAAAAACTGCTATTTTTTTGTAGATTTTTCTATGACATTGTTTATATATTGAAGTGTATTTCGAATGCTTGTGCTCCTGTTTTTTGACTTCCAAAAGTAAACAAATTACAGGAATAAAATACAGTTTGGTAATTCTACCACACAACAAAAACGAAAAGTATACAAGACAGCAATACAAAATTGTTAAAAATGTAATATATTAAAAACAAATAAATATGAAATTTTTATTTGCAATAATATTTGTGGGGCAATTGGTCCCTTTGCCTCCCCAATCCCGCCTTTGCCAGGAAGAACACTTTCGGTGCGAGTTATGCACAATATTTTGCATCATACTGCAAAAACATAAATTTATTGATTGCAAACTAAACTATCGCAGCAAACTAATCAATATAAGTAACGAAGCAAAGACACAGTATTATAAACCTTTTTGTATTATTAATGTTGCAATTTTTATTGTAACGTTTTTCCTTCGTTAAGTAGTTTTTTATCGCCCTTTGTCTTCAGTAGTCCTGTCAACAATTAATTTTCAGCACTAAACTACTGAAAAAACTCCGTAGAGACTACAACTTTCAGAAGGTAATCCAGTCACTACTGTTGTAGAACGTGGAGCCCGCTATACTAATAATTGTATATGATTTGATAAAGATACAAATCCATATCAATAATAACAATAGTTAAGCGGGAGGAGAAGGCACATTTATTTGAAAAAAGTCTTGAAGGTTCTTATCTTGGAAAGGTGGAAAATGTTAAACGTTTATTTAGATTTAAAACATCTCCAAGCTCAGCAATACCATACTCAGGGAGACAATAGAAAACAAATTTTACATTTTTGTTTTTAATATAACTCTTTTTCTGATTTCTTAGCTAAAATTCCCTTCCTGTATTTGTACCACCAAAACCTGTATCTACTTTTTATAACTGACCTTCAAACGTTCATACGAAAGAGCAATTTAACAGACCGGTATTTTGAAGCAAATTAAGCAACCTAACAAAAATATTGACAACCTTTGCAGTTTGTGGAAAACAATAGTTTATTTCAGACCCTGAACTTTACACCCAGTTTTCTAGGAACGGATGTCTGTCAGTGTTTTCTGTTTTGACTATACTTGTGAGATAACTGTTTGGTTACAATGACCTTAATGACATTATACACGTCAATGTTTGGGCGAATGCTTCAATGAAACAAAAATATTGCATTAGTGAGAATTTTTAATTCAGGTAAATTTTAGTAACCGAAAGGTGGAGGCTAAAAAGTACTTTCTGTAGACAAAACGAACATAAATTTGGTTGGGTATATGTTTACTCACTAAATAATGGCCACTTAGTAATGCGAGAACCTCACGCGCTCGACAAGGGTTTCATACGGTTTTTATAGAAATTATCTTAAAAGACGCACACAGGATGTATCGAAGGGTGGGGCTGAAGCATAGTTTAAATGGATGGTGCAAATCACGCGCAATTCGCAATTTAGTCTACAAGGTTGGTTTGGGGTCTATGAAATACCCCTATCAGAATGGTTGGACCAAAAATATTCGACTTTTAAAACCCATTTTCACCTCTTTTAGTTCTTGATACAAAAAAACAAACAAAAAACACACACACACATGTTATATAGTTTTTACATGTAAATAATTGTTCAGCTAGGAAAACCCATAATATGTTTTAATTTGATGTACTTTTTACATAATATTTTCTAATTAATGCACTTCACTGTACATACAAAGCTAAAATAGTATCATTTGAGACATTTTTGTAGACAAAAATTTTGTCATAGGCTACATTTTTGATGATTTGGAAAACTTAACATCTAAAAATAAAATACAGTAATCGTACATAATATATGGATCGTAAGAAAAATCTTGAAAAATGATTAGATTTATTATATCGTAATTTATTACATTATTATATAAGCTGTTGTCGTTAGAGGGTTCTGGCTGCGGGTTCTTGCAGGTGGCGGGTCCCGGCATAAGTTCGGGGCTGTTCATCTGGAAATGAAAAAGGTGGTGTGAAAATAACAACTAAATATGTTTTGTAGAAAAATTTCCCAGACATGGGGGGGGGGGGGTGCTTATCTCATGCAAATAAAAAATTGTGATTTGCAAAATATCCAAAACAAATTTCAAAAAGAAGACATTCTGTGTATTCTGTGTATCAGGGCTACACAGGCAAATAAAAATCACCAAAAGGTCTATAGCCTATCTTCCCCATCACTGCCACGTATTCATTTGACAGGGCCAACGTAAGAGCTGTTGTGATAATGAGGATATCAGCGTACTCCACAGCTTGCTGTGAATCAATTTTTACATCATCAGATTTTTCATTACCATA
Organism: Philaenus spumarius; assembly: GCA_018207615.1. Lineage (NCBI taxonomy): Eukaryota > Metazoa > Arthropoda > Insecta > Hemiptera > Aphrophoridae > Philaenus > Philaenus spumarius. The sequence goes on from JAGFPH010000970.1 coordinate 156,431, forward strand.
GATATCAACCTGTTCTTGTTTTTGGAGTTTGCAAGGAAACTCTCCTGCGAGGCAGAGCGCACCATAGATTCTGTAAGTGATATTGCAGCAGATTGTTTTCTTTGTGCTCTTCTCAATCGTTATTTGCTCTTGGTACATTCACAAGCCATCGAAAAGGACAACGGCATTTAATTTGTAGTTTGACTTGACGTATGATACATAACTGCAGGCAATTTCTGCATATGTATGGCCGTGGTGCCTTTTGACACGGTTTAACAAAAACCCTTTGTCGATGACTATTTTGCATCTTTCAATTTCGAATGTTCAGTCGGTGTTAAAAGACCTGTACAAGCTAGATTTTGGAGGTGTAGATCCCAGTTGCTGCTTCAATAAAGTGCTTAATCGAAGTCATTATATCAAAATATACAACGCAGAGTTTGGCAGTGGTTTTCTGCCATGAGTTGAAGCTTACCGTTGAATTCTTCTTGCACATCTTTCTCAATCTTCTTCAAACCATTAGAAAGAATCACTATAATGTCTATGTTGCATAAGATCGCCTCCAATTGATCCACCATTGGGCCATTTTTTGAATCAATATTTTGGCCAAAATTCTGTGAGACAACATATGAGATTGTACTGCTCTTACAAAGGCGTCGCCAGACATGTTTTTTACAGTTCTTTTTAAAATCGTGGTATATTATATTTTTTGTTTATTTTAACTAATATTTTTTTATTGCTGGAGATTTCAGAACAGTTGAAACCAGTCTACATTGTATTCAACTTAAAAGTAGGATAAAATTATAGTCTTTAATAACAAATTCGAGTTTTGGAGTGAAAAAGTGGGTTTTTGCAGAGATAGCCGAAGTACGACAATTTTCAACTAGCGCTTGAGAACGAACGGCTCGTCGGAGAAAGAAACCTATAAATCGTAAAATCTGTAGGAAATTTTACGTTCTTTTATTTTGAACAGGAAGGTTATTTATGAAAAGTTAATAGTTTCGAGTTATAAAAAAAACAATAAAATTTTGATTTTTTACCTTTTTTGAATTTTTTTCAATTTTACGTGATGAAATTTTATAGGCAAACCTCAGATTCGGATTCAGCACCACAAAAAATATATAAAATGGAAGAAATCAAAACTAATCCAAATCTTTCCCTCTTTGGGCTCTTTTAAGCACAAATTTACTGTTTTAATTGTTTATGTCGCACTATATTTTGAACATTGTTGTTGGTTCGTAACGTGATGTTGATTTTATGTTTTCCAAAAGTATTTTTTTAACATTACAGGAACAATGATAGAATATTCGACCGAGACAAATTTATTAAATTCCTTGTTCTTCCATGGGGTGGATTACTGTTTGTTTTGTTTATGTTTACGTAATAACTTGTCTATCATTGAGCTATGGTAGCCGTTCTCTTGTCATTTATATATTATGATGTTTAGTTCATCAAGGAAGTCATGTTTATTTAGCGGTATAGTGAGAAGGCGGTGGATGAAGCTGTTATATGCAGACGTTTTCTTAACGTCTTTACATTTAGAAAGTTAGACTAATAAAAACGAGAGAGCAGAGAATAACGGTGATAAAACTATAGCAAGTAACTAGATTAGAACCTAATCGACGTTCCAACTGTAGCAGACTGGGCTAACGCCTTTAGCCTAACGGCCACTCTGCTTCCTAGCACTATCTATATAATATTAGATCATCTATATCACTTCTTTATCGACACGATAACTGCTGAAATTTTACACAAACATCTTCCAAATTGATACATTTTTTAAAACTGTTCTGCTCAAAAAGTTTGCATACTTTTAATAGTTTACTTAAAATGGGTTTCTCTTTATTGTATATAAACAAAATTCCTGTCATTCAAAAACTCTTACTTTACTGCGCACGTGTTAGGATCAAAGATGGCAAAATTAAGGTTGGGGAGCAGCATACCTTTCATATTTTTATTAATCATATTAATAATTAATACAAATTTTCAGAATGACGAGGTTTTATGGTTGAAATGCATGTATTATGTTTTTAGTGATGATTCATACATTTGCCACATTTATGTGTTAAAATCAATACAAGTCGTTTAAGAAATATGAATCAACATCCGTTATCAAGAGACTAAAACTACAGGAACACAACGCCTAGAGGGCGCATCACAAAACAGAGAAGTCAAAAACTCGCTCTAAAAATACAGCAAATGCACGCGACTAAACTCAAACAGGTGTTGACAGACCGAAGTCGGAACAACTAGAGTGCAAGAGGATGTGGCTACCGGTATTGAGGCAGTTTCCTCTAGAATCCTAACCTGGGATCTAGTTACAACGCCACTTAATGGCACAACATGTAAAAGTTCAGCTTGCTTATTAGTAGTGAGAATATCAACCTAGTTAAGTTTTTTTTTAAATGATGGCATTAAGTGATGGCATTACAATGGCATTACTCTGGTTGTTCGGCTAAAAGAATTGTCCTTTAACTTTATTTATAAGGCTTAAATTTGTTACGTTTGTAGGCCTATAATTTCGAGGTTATGCTTTTTGACTCTTCTCAATTGCATTTATTATTTTCAAACAATATTAGCCCAGTCGGTATAGGTTACAACTACCAGTAATTTGCAATACGGCTGATTTTTTATAAGTACATTAAAGTATGTAGATTAAAATAAAAAAAGTTTACCAGTCTATCGATTTCCCAAAGTCAAAAATAAAATCGATTATCAGTTTTTTTCGATTATCCTTAATTTTTCGAGCTGGGATGAAGATAGAGGAAAATAAAAAATACCACAATGTAGGGGAGGTATTTTTCAACAAAAAAGGTCATATGCATTTATTTCATCCGAGCAATGGTTTGTCTGGAAAAAATTCGATAATGCAGGTATGTATTTTGCAGCAGGGGAAATCACTATAAGGGGACATCTTATTCATATATGAAGCGTTGGCTCATTCTAAATTGGCCGAATTTTAATATACCGAATTGAAACTTGACATAGGAGTTAAAATATATATTTTAAACATTTATGCTGAGTCTCAGCTTGTTATCTTGAAAATTACCCGATCTAGAGCCACTTGACTTATCAATGGGTTTCTCGATTTTAGGAGTACCGGACCCACCAATTCATTTTAAACAGCTCCAGTTTAGAAAATTTTGTTGTTTCTAAAAAATTTCCAGCGTCCTAAAAGTGTTTTATGTTTTAAATGCGATATCAATTTTATATTTCATTTTGAAAAATAGTATTTTGTGCTATCTCGTAAATGATTGACTTTATTGACAAACTGCAAAGGGAAAGTTTGCAGCACAATAAGTCTTTAAATATTAATTTTACAGAACAATGTCTGATACGAAATATTAAAATCAAGTAGGCCTACAATAAAATGGTGGTAGTATGTTGATTTATATGCAATTCGAAGAAGTTACTTTTTACCGCAAACATTTCACGCATGCAGACGTTTTACCGGTAAAGTTTACGACCTATATTTAAATTATGTCTGAGCTAGGTTCTGGCTGGAGATCTAATATATTAGAAATTTAGAAAACATAATTTAAAACAAATATTTTTTTATCTAATAATTTACCCGCTAATGTGCCGATGCTAGTGTGGTCGGTGAATGGCGACAAATAAAGATACCAGGTCGGTACGTGGTCGGTACATTGAAAAGGTTAGATTTAATATTAACTTTTGTCTTATGCTGTACGTAGTAAAGTGCTGCCATTGCAAATCTTACAGTTTAAACAATGAAGGCTTTGTTGGTTCAACCAATCTAGCGCCAGAGGCATGGTAGTGTATAAGTAGGCTTCATTGCAGGACCACCTAGTGTGTACCATTAAATATATAACGGTATATCTGATATGTATTGGTGAACGCATACTTTGTTTACAGAAAACTCACAGATTATCTTCACATTACTATAAAGAGGAAAAGTTTAAATGTTTGTTTATTATGATTCAAAAACTGCTTATCCGATCTAAATGGAACTTTATCAATGCTTTAAGCGTTACCGACCGGGTAACATGTGTTTTTTATGCTGCTTTTTCTAAATGATGCCGTGCAAAATTTCTAAATATTTGGGAAGTAAAAAATTGATTCGCAAATCTGCCATTTTATAGCGTTTAAAGATAAACCAAAACAGCAATGAGAGGAGATTCCTTTTTCTTACAACAAGCGTTTTCATCTTACTGAGAGAAAGCAGAGTGGTCCAGAGGAAAGGCGATAGCCCCAATTACTCTAGTGTAAACCTTCAACACAGCTAATTTGTTTAAGTTCGATACTAAGGGAAATTTTTTACTTTAATCTATTTGTTACATCTACTCAAATATTTTATAATTTATTTTCAATAAAGGAGTAGGATTAATAAGATTAATTATAACAATAATACAATCCATTTAATAAACTGAACAAAATCAATACTACAATCTAACAAAAAACAAACAAACACTCTTTTTTTATGTAAAGCAATCACGTTGTTTACATTATACTGTTCATGGCATGTCCGAGGTTGTAGCGAGATTTGCAATAACATTTGAAATAATTGAAAACAAAATTTAATGTTCTACTAATTTATAAAATTAATAAATAAAATAAATATTATTAGTGCCTCCTGTTATGTAAAGGAAAATAAACTCCTTTAATCAAAAAAACAAAACAATAATTATTAATTCTAAAATTAGAAAAATATAAGTTTTTATATCTCAGACGTTGGATTAATCATAACAAAAAAACTGGATTTTAAATAATGTCCAAGTCTTATTATTAAGTTTATGATAAAATAGGCATTATTTATAATAAAGGTTGCAGAACCAGAATTAATTATTCCTACTCATGAACTTAACCCTTGACTGGTATCAATGACTACACTGGTATGGCGTTCCAGACAACCTTAACTGGTGGTATAGTGGGGTCTTCGAAAACCCAGTTTTTAGAAGCAGGAAAACATAACAAAAAATACATACAAAAAAAGTTAAATTGTAATACAAATATAATGATAATAGTTATACAATAAGCTTTTGAATCTTATTTTGTCATACATTCATCTGTGTTAATAGCATTTTTAGTGATTCTTGGTCATATTTAATACTTTAAAGTATACTTTTTCATAGAATATAAAATGATTATAAAATGTTTATTTTATGTAGAAAGGACACTTTTTCATTTAAGGTCCAGGATCCATTAATACACGAAAAAAAAGAGGATTATTTTTATAGAAAAAATTCTAACAAAGATGTTTGTTAAAATTAATTTCTTTACAAATTTTCTACTAAAAATATAATTTTTTGTCTTTTATAATTTTTATGTGTTTTTTTACCTTAACAGCAATCTGAGCAGAGAATAGATTTGTTGTAGTGATGTTTGCAAGCTGTTTTTCCACAGCTACTACAAACTGTAATCACTTTTTCATTACACTGTCTCAAAAACAGCTGTATTACGGATCATTTTGAGTCCCTAAAGATAGCTTTTTGCGGACTCGAAAGGATGTCAAAGCTTATCTCAATAACAAATCAGCTGTTCTGATACTTTAAAATGCTTCAACAATATATTACAAACTTTGTTTGTTTCTTACATAACCTGATTCATTCAGTGTTTCTGTATTTTGGAGTAGTGACAGTGAAAATGGACCAAATAAGTAATATTGCTTTGGAAGCCAAACAAATTAGTGAAAACTTACTTCCAAAAAAGTCCAAATCTATATATGACGCTGAATACACCAAGTTTACCTTATGGTGCATAGGAAAAAAACGTAGAGCTGCAACAAGTAAGTGATGATGTAATACTTGTGTATTTTTGTATTTCCTGCTATAATATATGACAATGTAATGAAAAATATTGTTCGTAACTCGTCCTAAATAGTAGTTTTTATGACTTAATCGAATTTCCGGACTCGGCGAAGCCTCGTCCGTTAAACGATATCGTCCCAAAAAAGCCTACTTTAGGGACTAGTAACGAAAACTACTATTTTATCACTACTTCTCCGTCAAAAAGAGCATCTTTTTCTTTTAGTGGCAGTGGGCTCAGCTGCTTGAAGTGGATGGGCTTCCATACCAGAAACTCTTCTGATTAGTGATTCTAATGCGATTAGTATTATTAAAATATCAAAAACGTAATTTTCGTCTAATAACCTCGCTATAATAACAACCTAAAAAAGTCCCTTAACTGCATGGTATTGTGAGGTCTTTAAGGACCCCAAAGTCTCAATTCTGGGAAAACTACTAGTGTTGGAAAAAAATTAACCCAATGAAGTGTAAGAATACCAAAATCAAAAGGACACTAGTTAAAAACACTTAAAAGATATGCAAACAAAAACAAGTAGAGACCAGTTAAACATAATAATAACAAACACAAATACTAGGCATATTACGTTAATCTAGAGGGCACCACCCCTGCTCACTTTGCTCCCCAAATCCTGCTCTCCAAATCCTGCTCCCCAAATATCAAATACGAACCGACGTATAATGATATTTTCACGGAAATTATGATTGATTATGACAGAGGCACTTGGTAGCGTGTCTAGATCCTAGATCCTGGTGCGTGACCAGTAAGGCTAGAGTTTTTACCTGAATGACAGGTATTTTTCTATGTAATAGGGAACATCAAAGAAAATATTATAGTAATCTGCTGATTTTTGTACATTTAGATTGATATAATAATGCATAGTAAACAGTTTCTTGTAATTTTAAGGCATACATCGATTCAAAGAAAAAAATTCGTATGATTCAATATTTTACTGGGGCAAATAATGAAGTTGAATGTTTCGGAAAATACTATCTGCCCCTGGAATACTATCTGTTTAGGAAGAACAGAGAGCAAAGAGTTTAATAATACAATGCAAAATTATCAAATGTAAATAGCAAGATTACGATATACATAACCCGAATAGTATTGAAACGCCACAGAACCATCACCGCTCTTCTAACCACAACAGTTTTATTACTTGTCAACAGATTGCGCAGAATATAACAGTTCGCTCTGATTGATGACACCGTTAGCTGGGTAATTAATATCGGTTGGTTTAGACGACTAACTTAATTAACGTTTTCACTTTTTCTGTCCTGTCAGATATGGTTCTCTTCTGTTCCTGATGAAGCCAATTACTGCGAAGGTCGGAACCTCCTTATTAAGGCCATCAGGACCAGATCCACAGACTGTAATTAAAAACCAGCACCAGGTAACTGCAATTTGATTATCTAGATTAAGTCTCGAAATATTCCATAGTTTGGGTCAACCTGTTTTCACACTTTCACAATTAGTTGTTGAGTTTGTTTTAGTTTCAAAGGTCTTCGTTCTACTTATACATGGAAGTGATGTTTTGTTTTGTGACGAATTTTCCATCTGTAATGAGAAATACCAGTAAGTGTTTCTATCATAGGTATCGTACTGCGGGTTACAGTTATAATTTTATTATATTAGAGTTTACAAAGACTCCTGACTTTGTAATGGAGCTAAAGGAACTGACGCAAAAAGCGTTATTTAATATTCGGAAAAATATTTGTGTCTTTTCAAGGTTCAGCGATCAGGCAAACATTTTCGTCCGTAACTTAACAGTCTTTTCAAGGTTCAGCGATCAGGCAAACATTTTCGTCCGTAACTTAACTGTCTTGTCAAGGTTCAGCGATCAGGCAAACATTTTCGTTCGTAACTTAACAGTCTTTTCAAGGTTCATCGATCAGGCAAATATTTACCTCCGTAACTTAACTGTCTTGTCAAGGTTCATCGATCAGGCAAATATTTTCGTCTGTAACTTAACAGTCTTTTCCGATCAGGCAAACATTTACATCCTTAACTTAACTGTCTTGTCAAGGTTCAGCGATCAATCAATCATTTACGTCCATAATTAACAGTGTTGTCAAGGTTCAGCGATCAGGCAAACATATACGTCCGTAAGGTAACGGTCTTGTTAAGGTTCAGTGATCAGTCAAACATTTACGTCTATAACTTAACTCTGTCTTGTCAAGGTTTAGCAATCAGACAAACATTTACGTCTATAACTTAACTCTGTCTTGTCAAGGTTTAGCAATCAGACAAACATT
>JAGFPH010000970.1:164434-196075 GCA_018207615.1 Philaenus spumarius
TATAACTTAACTCTGTCTTGTCAAGGTTTAGCAATCAGACAAACATTCACGTCTGTAACAACTATCGCTTGACTGTTGAGCGACTCAGGCTGATTATATAATTATGTATATATACATTTACAATTTAATGGTAATACATGCTCTTTGGCTGGACTAGCATAATAATTTTACATCACCGACATACATAAGTTATTCGCACAGACTTTCTAAGTTTGCACACATAGCCTTACACACTTTGGCAATAGAACGTGGTCATTGAAACCTTGATCGGCCATTTACTGTTATTAGATGCCATTAATTTATGGATTTATATCAGGCAATAAAACAATTATTTAAAGAATTTCAAAGTATGGAAGTGGTAATACTACTTTGATCTAATACAACCTTTATAACCTTACATTACGAAAGCTAGATAGCTTGCAATCCGAGTTTTTTCTAGCTGTGGTGTGGTATGTAATTGATGTAATTCAGTTGGTCCTTTCACACCAACCTTAATTACTTCAGTACGTTTGTATTGTATTGGTGAGTTTCTTATTTATTGACATTTATTGCACATTACTTTATAATATTGTGTCGAAAATGAATAAACAATAGACTAATACAATAAATGCAAATTTAACTTGTATAGGCCTAAACTTGATGCATAAATATTTTCAGATAGTAGACCTACAGTTTGGTGTTTCAATTTAAAGATTAAAAAAAAAATTAAACATGATGTACTTTTAGATTTTGTTAAATGTAGCCTAACTAAGGTCTTGGAACTATTTTTAGTACACAAAATTCTATATGAACGACCTTTTTTACTTTCTAATAGAAAGTAAAAATCAATATTATTTCAAATGTTGAACCTGGGCACCATTTTCCAACAAAGTACCAGACTTTACAATTTCTTATAGAGTTTGTAGAATGTTACAAATAAGTTCAGGCCTTCTTCATTATTGACGTTTTTTTTAAACGCAACCGTTTTCTTGTAAATTGTATTCGAAATTTGGATTTTTAGATTGCTGCAAGACCTAGATACTTGGGAATGATAACTGTTAAAACAATAATTCCCATTAGAAGGTACTCAAAAGCACTAGTTTTATTAAATCACACCATAAACAGGTAGGCTAGATATTAAAATTTAATATATTTTAGACCAGTTTGTGAGTTGTAGGCGAGTTAAGTTTCGATTTAGTTTTTATCAATTATTTGCAAATAAATACTATTAAACCCATTTTAAAATTGAATAAGTTATTAATCTTCATATAAAAAAAAAAACAAAAAAAAAAAAATGAAGTCAGTAGAGATGATTTTGAGAAATCGTGCGTCTTATAGAAGCAGTATATATAGTCTATTTTAAAGTTTTTCATCTATAATGATCAAACCAGTTATTAAAATATAATTTGTTTTAAATGGAAGTAATTTTTATTGTTTTACCTCCTACCCCCAGTATAAACAATTTAACAATTTAAAAATCAAAATTGTAAGGCCAATTTAGTTAAAAAAGGTTTAGATGTATAACAACATTAAAAAACTCTTCTAAAGAAGGCAGTCTTGAACTCATTTGTAGAATCTCAGAAATATAATAAAAATATGGATTTTCGTAAGAAATTTTCAAGTCAATCCATACGTTGGAAAATGGTTAAAATAGAAATTAGGCTATTTCATAATTTTAAATGTAGCTTTACTGGATTGTTTAATAACTAACTATAATTACATTCGAGTGATGCTGACGGTCAATCCCATTGAGTTCTAAGTTTTTCACTTTTCCCTTTTTTCCATGGCGCGTTTCTACTTTTTATCAATCATTATCAGATGTCACTGTCATTATTAAACATTCAACTCAACACAAACACTGACACATTTAAAAAGATTGAGTTACCTTCTATCTCTAAAGTAGCTAGAGTCGTTCAATAAGCTTAAAAAAATATTTAAGTTAAAATTTTCACGAAATTTGAAGAATAAAATAGTCTAAAATAAATAATAATATATCGTCTTTCAAACATCGTTTTGAGCACCGATCGAGTATCTCGGTGTATCATATAGTCTGTGTTGTGTGGGACACAATTTCCGACCAATAATTAATGATAATAATAGATGGAAAATGATAATATTAACAAATTAGTCACAGATGGAGTAGGCATATTAAAACTTATCAATCAATTGTTCACTTAAATACTTATTGTTCGTAAATTATTTGAAATGTATTGTTTATTCACATCAACACATTCTCATCATAAAACCAATCAAAGACAATATTACTAGGCATTTCTGTAGTTAGTTTCCATAAGTTTTCACAATTTTAACGTTGTTTTTTTAGTCACTCGTTATTTTTTTACAACATAAATACGCTTATACGCTGATTTCGATTTTGGAAAAATCTTATAAAACGAACAAAACTCTATAGTTTGATGTAAAATTTGAACGGTTGTGCTGATGTCCGAACACAATTTTTTATTTTGTCATTGTACATAAATTATTTAAAAAAAGTCTAAACTAACATAAAATATATCAAAACTAAAACACTAAAAACTTTTGTGCTAATTTCAAATATTTTAAAGTAGTGGGCTATCGTGAATCTGACCAGGAAAGTTCACGCGATTAACAGTTAGAGTTAAAATTTAAAACTAACGTACAAATTGTGAAAATTTAAACTTTAAACAAATATACCTACTGCTAATAAAGGTAAGTACCCTGGCCTGCTTCACAGACCAGTTTGATAATTGGTTGAAGAAATAAAGTATATCTTGTCAACGGTTAAACTTTGTATAATTTAATCATCGTAAATCAAGTTACTAATTAAAATAAAGTTGAGATCTTGTTGTATTAATGAGTGGGTTATTTATTGTTCCTGTCAGGGCAGTTCTCTGTGATGCTTATTCAGGAACTGGGTACTACTTAAAGAAGTATTTAGCAATTTACGATCGTGTGATTTGTAATTTACGGAGGTAATAACAGCTGAACTATTGGCTACTAAAAATCATAATTAAGCAAATTAGTAAACACAGTAAAAATATCAAAGCAGATTAGGGTGTCTAGATCTCTCGTTATCCCATTTTAAGTAAGGCGGTGAGTTTCTGAGTTAATTAACTCTGAAATAGTTCAAAACTGATATTAATAACAATTGTTAAAATAATCAGGAGAAGTGAAAGCTTGACTCATCAGCTGTTTCGAAAGGGTTTACCGTACATGAGAAGACCTTTAGTCAATCAGAAAAAGTTCTGCAGAGATTCTCTCTGTCACCGGTGTAATTTCCCCTGGCATATTAGTTCTTTAAAATATTTTCGCAAATGTTGTTAAACGTTTATTAAAATCAGTACAACATGCTATATTATAGCGTGGACTTGCAGGTGTATCACTAACCCAATTTACTGACTAGGCAGTTCGTCTCTTATCAGTAAAACAGTTCAAAGCTGTTTGTTAACTGATAACGGCCGAGTCCATACAAGGGTCACGTGAACGAATACACTACGCTCTTCCAATATCAGGCCTACAGTATCGGCAGTTAAATTGTAATGTTTACTGCAAACCCAAAGTTTAAACAGAAAATGTCTCAGACCGAAATAAAAAATAAATAAATTCCATTATGAATCGTTTTTTGCGCTACGTTCAAGCCTTTAAAATAATCATCTGAAGATAGGCGTATGCCGAAACCATGATTGACGGTTAAATAAACGATACAAAGAAAGGATAAGTATTACGTATAGAAAAGGTATTTATAAATTAGTGAATTACTTCAAACAATTTTTGCTATAAAACAGTATTTTTTTTTAAATAGCCGGTAGAGTTATTTTACCTTAAAATACCATTTCAGTGAGACCTTGAAAATGTTCAAATGGCGAGTCATTTAATAGTTTTAGGTTCCCCTATTGTAACGATGCTTTTAAAGTTACACGTTTGTCCTTCCTAGTAAAGTAACATCTAATTTCCCCCTTTCAAATAAAATAATGGACGATATTTTGATAAGTCATATTTACTCAAATTTCTTTGGAGCAGATCTTTTTAGAGAAGACCTGGCGTTTTTTTTGTTTGGAGAAGAATAAGTATAAAAAGTTTAAAATTTAAACTTTTCCTTTTGATGTATGACGTTTTTGTTCGAAATTTCTTTGATGGTGTTTCGAGTATGTCAAAATGTGTCATAATTTTCACTAAAATAATATCATTTAGAAGTATCGATACATGAAGTACTTTGTGTTAAGTCACCTTTGCAAGGATAATTGCATTCCAAACATGCAGTTATACCTTATTTAGATTGTTTATTTTATTACATCTTAAAGTTTCAGCCAATAGAATAGGGTTGGGAAGGGAACATGTATTTTTTGTATTAAAATATAACACAGGTACAGGCAAAATAATTAAAATTATTTAGACAAGTTCGAAACTTTTTAGTAAACACACAAGTCTTGTACTTGGATAATACCACAAAGAACAAATTTAAATACAAAAGAAGATAAGAAATTTAGTTATTTTAATCAAACAAAAATAAAGGCGCAATGTATTATTATTTCTTAGTCAAATACTAAAAAGTTGTCGGGAACAATATTAAAATGGTCGTACTTGGATAATACAAAAAAGTACAAAATATAATAATACGAAAGTAGACATAGAAGCAACTGAATAATGTATTAATAATACTGTTTCTGAATAACATTACAACAGAGATGCAGTTTCAATTTTAAAGACTTTCATGTAAACTTTTGGTATTAAATTATTTTGAATAAGTTTCATAAGGTCATTCTTTATAGAGTCAGAAATCTTAGGCTTTTGGACAAAAGCACGTTTTAAGGGGTCATTACATGACTTGACGTTTCTTATAATAATGGCCTCCATAAAATCTGACTCCCCATAAGAAACTATACAAAAATGAACTTGGAGAATCTCTTTTAACTCGCATCACTTTGATCTCTTTAAATTTATCAGGTTGATATTGTGTATTTTTTACGATACTCGGTTACATAAAATGGTTCACCAGTTCTTTTTTATGTTCCGATCAATGAAATGAGACTTCCTGGCGTATAAATTATGCCAATTTTAAGAGCTTGTATCAATTTCCTTTCAATCAAAGAGTGAACAGAATCTCCTTCGTTTGTATATCAGCCTTTTGGATGTTTAATCAGTAGTTGTGCTTACATGAATGTTCCTTCTGGCTTTGTTTAAGCTTTCTTCAGATGACTGCAACCAAGGAAAATAAAATAGTAGCCATGCAATTAATTGGATAAGTTCAAACATAGCAAGCAAGTAGACTAGTTGTGTTTGTCCTCAAAATCTATTCTTGATGCTACTTTTTTAGATAAGTTCATTTTAAGGTTTTTACTAACGAACGTTCCAGGTTTTTAAAATGAGGCAACATTTGTCCCTCTTGGCAACTAAAAATGTTTCCCTTTCATCGGTTTTCTGCTTGGTTTTCTGCTGGCTGAAAATTACCATCATTTGAGGCATCACTGAAAGCGAATTTCCTTTCAATTTTGGAACAAAATGTTTCTGAAACAAAATGCAAACGTATAATAAAGACTTTAAGGAAAAAGCAATATACGAATTCAATTCAACAAAGGGGTTTAAGAAATAGTTATCAAAACCCATTTCATGCATTTATTTAAATATTATGTACCTTACCGTAAAATTGCATTATATCGGCACTTAGGAAGAATAATCTTGGGACTCTTTTCCAATGTTAAATGATAACTATTTTCCTTTGATAAGTCATAATGTTCAAACTGGAAACGAGAAAAGTTAAATACCAATTAAAGAAGTAACAGAAAGTCGCACGATGTAACCTATGATGATTTGCAAACAGTAGATCGTTTTACTAACAATAATGACACATTACAAAATGAAATTGCACATTTTCCTAATAAATAAATTAATCCAAAATGTCCGAGGAAGAATATTTATAGTGTCATAAGTTAAAATAGTACAATCAATGTCCCTCACTTTATACTGTATATTGTATAATGTATCTTGCAGGTATATACTACTCTTTTAGTGCATTCTGAAAATAGAAATAACTCAAAATCACAATTTTGTTTAGATATGTCGTTGTTGAAAGGAGTGAGCGATTTGATAATGACTCAATAAGAAAAGTCGAAACGCCCGAAATGCAATAAATGTCACCAAACCAAGTATTGTCCGACAGAGAAAAACTGGGGTTATATAAAAATGTTATCCTAGTCCGAAACCTGACTTTAATTAAAACTTAATATACCAAAACCACTTTTATTTGTTTTACATTAAGACAACCATGGAATTTACCATATTTTATATATCTTATTATTTTTAACTTATTTGAGCATTATAAATCAATGTTGGCTTGTAACCCTAAAAATACTAAAAGATAACATTTGTTACAAATCTCACAAACGTTGTGCCGGTATTTAAGTTAAAGTATATATTTAATGTTTTCATCCTTAATAAATAATTATTAATGTATTTAATTAAATTGTAAAAAGAAATAAAATACAAACTTTGACCTGAAAGTATTATTAAAAAGTAAGCTCATACAGTACTTTGTTTTAGGTTTTTAGTACGATTATGTATTCTGTACAACAGTAACTACCAACCTTATAATGAATTACAGAACGCAAACCCAGTTTAATTGATTTTTATACATTGCAGCAATTTTATCCACTTTTGAAATTTAAATTATTTTAAGCTAAGTTAATAATATTAAACATATGCTTTATATTGCCATTATACCTCTGAAAAAATTATATCACTATTTAAATACATAATATACCTTATATACTTTGTATTACAATAATTCATATTGTGACAGAATGTATACTAAATGTCTGTTATAATGGTAACAACGTATAAAACATAAAACGTTTATATTAAAATCTTAAGCAAAGTGCCAAAGTATAATATTTGTATTAGTATATAGCAGAAATAGGTTCAAATTGAGAACACACATACAAAGAGGGACGGGCGGACTCGTTTTCATAACTATGATTAAACTGTGATTTAGTAACATGTTTTATATTAGATGGATAGACTATGACCCAAGCTTCTCAAAGTAGGTAAGTAATTGACTAGAACGTGTGAACAAATAAAAAAAAATATTTTAAGAAATAATGTTCCAGATTTGCAACTAGGAAGTTTTAAAATTAGTAATATAGGGATTTAAAACGCCATTTAAATTTAAAACCTAAATTACCTAAAAACCGTACATTTTAACAAAATATGTCAAGGCATCTTTTTTGTAGCCCTTTTGATTCCCTATCGGATGGTCCCCGATGAAGGATAATATTTAAGTTTTGTTCAACGCAGTCAACACAGCAATATTGTACATACATACGCTGTTATTATCTTTAACTTAGCTGTTATCCTTCATCTGGTTGTTTTGACAGTTACAACCGGTAAAAAATCAAAAGGGCTGCAAAAAAGATGTCTTAAAATTTTTTGTTAAAATGTACAAAAAATTTAGGTTTTTGAGTAACTTAGGTTTGAAATTTTCAAACAGCCTCCATTTTGAAACGCATTATGGAATAGAATTAATTATTTTTCTTCAGATAGATCATTGTTAGATTAAACTTCATGCCATGTTTGAACTTAATCAGTGAAACCTTTCTCTAGATATGAATTATTTTGTAAAAAAAAACCAAATGGCGGATATGTGGAAAACGAAGCCTTTCCGAATCTATGTTTATAGGAACTTTTTTCTTTATTTTCACTAGTAGCATACGTCCTGAAAGCTTCTCCGTTTCTGCACGAGTCACTCTGTATAAAGTAAGTTTAAAAAAACAAACTTTAATGAATAATTAATAGAAAACCACACAAAATTTCCTGTTTTAAATTTGTTCAACTGAAAATCGTGTTTTCCTCCTGTTTATTAAGCAAATATATTTAAGAGAAATTGATCACTTACCATTTTTTAACTAACAAATTATAGTCTTAATGTTTATGAATAGTTTCAGCAAACTACAAAAATTTATCTTTAAAACTCGAACCAAAGATAGAAAAATAGTAAAATTGCTGAGTGGAACCGTTTTGACGTGGTAGGCCTATTACTGACACACTTTTATGAAATTAATTGCACACTCTTATTTCTAATACTGTAATCAATTTATATATTCCTAATTTATGTTAGTTTATATGAAATACCCAATGAAAAATCCAAATTTCTGTTATTTTTACCAAAAATATTTGTTTTATTTTTTACTGATACATAAATTAAATCAAGTGCGGATTTATTGTGTGGGTGTAATAAATTGTTCCTGCTTCAGTATGAATGAGTAAAACATCCTTTCCAAAATATTGAAAGACACCTTAAACACGTTAGGGTTTACTCCAGTAATTTATTTTTCCAGAACACGCCCTTTCTTATAAACAGACAGACATACAATTGTCCACAATAGTCTATACAATAATACCAGGCAATTATTTCTGTTTATTTTGAGAAAGGCGAACACTATCTGTTTGGAAACACCATTAATAGACCAATTAGTGATAAGGGACCCTGGACTTTAGGTTATTTTTCAAAATATTTGACAGTCGAAAACAATCTATGATCTAACAGGTTTGGAGATTGTATAATCTGTGTAATGACATGCACTAAATGTAGAATTGTTTATGTAACTTCTATATTATGGTACGTCTGGTACAAAAAGCCGCCAGTAGACGTAAAGTGTGACACTAAACCTGCCTTGACTCATGAGGTGAATTGAATAACGAATAGCAAATACTAACCATTTTCTAGTATGTACTATGTTATGCTCGAGTGTAAATGTCTAGTCACTTACTGCACTTAGTAACAACTTAGTTTTCCGGATAATTTAGTAATTGCTTAACATTTGGTTAAATAAAAAGTTTGTTTATTCCTGTCAGTAATTACAACTAGGTATGGTAGAGATCAGACTGCTAACGCAATTTGTATTATATTGCTAAACTTTATAGCATTAGCGTTATGTATAAATGTTAATAATTGTGATAGAGTGTTAAGCAAAATATTGTTTTGTTTTTGTGTTTCAACGGGGCTATCTTTAAAACATTTTCTTAAGTTCTCAAATTTTTAAAACATTTAATTTTCTTTGTTTAGTATTGCATATAGACAGTACAGCATTTGAAATTAACTGCAGTATACAAATCTGACGGTAAATTAGGTTTTATATGTGTAGGTATGTTATATTTAGCCTTATCATCTAGTTTTTTTTAATCTACATTTTGAAACTACTGCGTGATCAAATCTTACATTTTATCTACCAAATAGTTTCCGTAAATTGCCCTTAAAAAAGTTGCCATACCTTACTAAAGTAGTTAATTCTACGACATTTTATTGTTTGACTTTATTAGAATTATCTGTTGGGAATGTGTGGAATTTAACTTAATCTCATGTTTTTAATATTTTTTCTTCAATGTTAACACTATATCAATTATTCATTTGTTTAAAACATGGTTTTTTTTAAAGTAGTTAATATAATAAAATTTAAAAAAAATGTTACTAAGTGTCAATTTTGTAAATAAAATGGTGTAACATAAAAGCTTTAATTGTATATTCCAGTTTCAAGTAACAATTAAAAAACTGAAAGAGATGGAACAAACTGTTTTTACACATTTACGTCTGACAAATGTTCTACACTTATTGTTTAATGCACTATGGTAAGACTTCAAGGCAAACCAATCATATCCTGTTGAATTACGCATTGCAGTCTTCAACGCCTCGATAATGTGTACAATTGTAGTGTCTTGCCTGTAAATATCCGTAGAGGTAGTAATCAAGATTCGTTACTTCAGGGTAGCAGGAAGATCAATTCAATTGAGCCTACCTAACGTATGATCAGAGGATGTGGAAATATCTGCTGGAGTAGAGCCATGCTTGTACATGGGAAATGTGATGTCAGAAACTAACGGTATTCGTCTGTGCAATTCTGTGATTGAACAGGTTTTTATATTAGAAGGTGCTACGGTGTTCGAGTACAAACAGGGAGATGAAAATAAAAAAAAAGACAATAAGAAGAAAAAGTAAAGCTCTACATATAGTTACTCGAAAATGGCAAAAGACGTAATTAATTGTAACGAAACAAATTTAGATTTCAAATTTAATTTATACTCTTCTTTACAAGTATTTTCGCACAGAAATCCTCGAAGACTAAAGGCAGAGCTGAACCCTTTGTTTTTACCAGCCGGTGATTATTACAGGAACATTGATTTCCAGATTTTAGATGTTGTGATAAACTGTTCCCATGATTGATTTTCTACGGAGGCTGAGACTCACTAAAAAGAAATTGAAAAGTTCTGCTTTCCAAAACTAAAGATTGAAGTTGTGCAGAACATAACTGTGTGAAAGATGACTTTTTTACCGTGCAAGATTAATTTTGCACAGAAATATGATGTTACATGTGTGTTCATCTAAAGAATGTATCGTGCAAAGTCTTCGTAACCTTCTTTTTTTACCGAATTGATTCCAAAGGTGTTGAAGTTGATAAAGATCAATTAACTGTACAAGTTTCTACATATACTACAGAACGTTATTTTTCTCAGAAGATTTACAAACTTACCTGCGTAGTATAATGAATGCGTCACGTCCCAAGGAATATTGACCAATCATATATATATGTATATATATACATCCATCGTCACGGAGAAAAAGCTAAATTAAACTTAGTTTGTCATTATTCTAAGAGAAAGTGAGAGTATTAATTTGTGTCCCTTTAGGTTTTAGAAACACTATGTGCGTTCCTTCAGCTGTAAAATAGTTCTTTGTCAATACCATAGCTGTAAAGTCGAGTTTGTCGCACGAGGTAGAGGGCGTTAAAGCTTATTGAGAATGACAAAGTAAACTTTGCACCCGTAACAAACACAATGTTTTTCCTACAACTTCATTTTAAATTTGTGTTTTAGTTTTTAAAAAGATCCCACAACAATCAAAATTTTCAGCTGGCGTACGGTAAAGTTAAACAAAGAGGTATAATTACTTGAACACATATAGTTTAGTTTGCGCACTACTGTGAGTGTGCAGAAACGCACGTTATTAAGTAGTAGCTGTAGGAAAATTTAATTTGTTTCTTTTTTTCATTATTAAAACATAGCTTTCGTGTTACTTATTCATTTTTGTTGAAAAGAGCTCCTAATAAAACAATAGCTAATGTTTTCCATCGAGTACTTCAGCTCATTGAGAAACAAATGAAACTGTATTTTCATTAGGGTCGGATTTTAAAGTTTTGCTAGAGACCCTATTTTGAGTTAACAACTCCACTTGTTTTTAAAACCACGGTGGTAACCCTACCATACCGATCACTGTGTTAGCTGTGTTAGCTCGTTCAGCATATATCTGGAAGACCGAGATACGCAGGTACGAACCAACCTATCCCACGCTTGTCTATTGCACAAATTTTCTGAAACCACAATTTTCTGACTAGTTTCAATTTCAGGGTTTTCAGTGTCCCTTTATCGGAAATTTTGCTTATTGACGAAATCACTAAGGAAAATGTTTTCATCAACTGACAATGCATTGCCTTAAATGAAGGATATTTGGTATCACATGACCACCTTCCAATTTAAAAAAAACAAAAAACAAAGTTACATTTAAAATGGCGGATACATTTTTTGAAATCTTAATAAAATAGTATTTTTACATAGAATTGGTTCCTCAATCACATCTAACTTCAAATTTTCTTTACATAGTATACGAAATATTAAACCGTTTCAAGACTTTTCTCCACCCTGTATGTGTAATGTTTATATAGATGAAATTAAATCTTTGCAAATAAAGTTCCTAAAATTACTTAATGATTTTTAACATTTGAAACTGCTTGATACAATAACTTGTACAATATTGTCATCATCATCAAATATAGGTTTTCTAAAGTGATGAATTTATGACAACCATTTAAATTTTGTATGAGAGGTAACAACTACAAGAAAGTCATACTCAAAGGACAGTAAGAGAGAGATTGTGTTTTATAAAACACTACCTTCCCAACCGAAATACCAGGCCCAGGCTTTAAGGCAGTTGAGATAAATTTAAAATAATTCCACCACGCAGCTAAACCGCTGACGTGAGTTGAGCGAATTTCCAAAATTAAATTTATATATGTTTTTGGGTTTTAAACAACTATTTGGAAAATTGATCTACTAACGAAGGTGCTGCCAGCATGTACCAAATATATTGCCATCGGTCACCACGGTAAAAGCCGTGGATTTAATTCTGGTACTTTTACGGTATTTTACGTTTTGCTTGTTTTTGGGGGAACCAGATGGGCTACAAGGTCGCGTAAAAAACAAAATGTACAGAATTATTTCGTATGTCTATTTTTTAACGAAAACTTAAAACAAAATTAATTCTAGTACGTAAAATCTAAAAAAATTGTTACTTCTGGTCAACAATTTGGTCTACTTCCTGTCAATTTTTTTTGCTAACGAACTCGTCCAAGTGACTTAGACAACCAACGTGTGTACCAAATTTGGACCAAATAAAGTTACTTCCGGTCTAAAATTTGGTCTACTTCCGGTCAATTTTTCTAAAACCTACCAGTTCAAGCGAGTTAGAAACCCAATGTGTGTACCAAATTTGGTCCAAATCGGAAGTAAAATGCTTCCGTTAGAGTGTGCACACATACATAAATATACATAAACATACATAAATCATAAATATATTATATATGACACCCCGAGACGTTTTCTGGGGACCATGATCGGTGCTCATTTGCTACTCCCGACCTTTGGTCTTACCATAAGGGCCACTGCAATAGCTCATTTTTCCTATGGATATTAGATAGTAAATAATTTAACAATAAATCATAAATTTATCTAAAAAATTCTGTTTTTTACTAGATGGATTGATTTCAATAATACTAAGAAAATTTTAATCAATTACAACACAATTATTTTAATTGATAATACTTGACGCTTGACTGATTGCCATAATTAAATTTGAATGAGAAAAAATGGTGTGGCCTGTATCGCGCACGTGACTAGCTAGTGACCGTGGGTCTAGAGAAAAAATTGCATTGAAACTAAATTTACGAACACTTTTGTTATATTAGAGCAAATAAAACCTTTTGGCTGCTTTTATAACTTCTGCGTCACTACGTTAGGAATTTACTATGGGTATTAAAAGTGTTAATTAATTCCCATTATAAAATCAATCTATAGCCTTAGTGACAAAGGAACTCTTAATATTTATAGTTAAAAAAAATTTAGTCCCAACCGCTTTTCCAAATCCAGAAATAGGAGCGATGTCATCGCCAGGGTTCGATAGTTCGAATCCAGATATTTACGTTGCTGATTTTCGTGTGTTTTTTCACTCTTCATCTTCGTTATTCTAACTGACATAAATTACCTAATAAATAATAATAATAACAATAAAAAATAAGCACTTATAAAAAAAGAAATCATAATAAAATAAACATTTCACTAGTATGTCTATCTGTAAATGTCAAATTTATAAAGAATGAATAAAGATTTCGAGCTAAATCTGCCGTAGCAACAAATCATACAAACTCAAAACATGTTTTACTATACATTTTGGGGTTCCAAAATTTAATATTTTTTGATACTGTCGTGAAATATTTTATCATATGAAAAGGGTTTATTTAAGGACATAAAAAAAATACGTTTTAAATAATTTTGTAATGTATAGTTTTTAAGATATTTTCAAAAACCATTCCTTATTCTTCTCGTATTTGCAAAAGAACTGCAGTTAAAACCTGTAGTGTTAGAGGTACTCACATATTTTATTTAAAAGTCAAAGCAGCGTTGTCAAGTGTATTTAGGGTTAACTCTCTCCAATTTATGACATTTTAAAAACATTTCACTAAAGTTTTAGCCAAACGCGTGTCGATGGATAAATATCATCAGTGACGGTTACGCTGACGGATAAAGATAAATTTAAATCAAGTCGTATGTGTTTTTTTATAGAAAACCTTAAAATAAATTGGAATTAAGTTACCTTAAAAACCAGTTTTATATCTGACGGGGTGGGTGGGATTCCACAATTTAGTATAGTTGTCATCTCTGATATCTTGTGTTTCTCTAACTTTGTATACAATGTGTCAAATCGACATACTTCCCAGGAGTATACCTTGAGTCAAAATAATGGCAACAGTTCATTTAAATGTCTTCGTTTACAGATAATTCGTTATTTTGTATTGAAAAAAATTACATTATTGAAAGTAGATAACATAATATTAAGTTCAAATTTGGCACACGCAATTATTAAGTAACCTTTTACTAGCGTACCAAAACAAAAATTTCGTTTAGTTTAAAATGTCGAAAATAAAAAATGTCAACTGTCGAATAATGTGAAAACTAAAATCTTTTAATTATCAGAATTATTCAAAGCAAATATCTGGGTTATTTAAGGTTACTGACGTGAGGAGGATGTATGCAAGAAATAAAAAAAAAAATTTATGTTGCCCTAATATCGAGAGAATACAAACTCTCCAAACATAGTGGGTTTACATATTCAAAATTCAAACAGCCCATCTCTAGGAACTATTTTTAAAACAGAAAATGTATGAAAATAAATATGTGTAAGTTTAACGTTGCCTCTGTGGGAGATTTGTAATTCTATTTTATTCCAATAGAGCTTCGATAGACAGTCGCGCATTTCTGCTGTACACCTAATTACTCTCGAATCCGGCCCACTGACCCCGCACGATCTATTTTTAGAGTTTGGATCTAAAGATAAATGATCGTTCATTATGTTCTGTTATCACTTTTTGATAAGTTTTAATACGTCACATGGGCCTTCGAATGGAGTTCCTATTGTACACTGCCTGACTGCGATTGATGGAACAAATGTTCAAGACCGGTGGAGGTGTGTTATACAATTTTGTACGCTTTGTACGAAGGCTGGCATTGAAATTTGAATTAATGGTATTAATATTTTAAGAGGAATTAATTGACTGTGAATACTAACAACTAAAACAAATAGTATATGGGGGTTTGAGAATATTCTAGAATTCTTATAGAAACTGTTTACAACATGTAAAAACACTGTATTATCAAGTAAATGTTGCTCATAAATATGTAGGCCTACTCATAGGATCTTAAGTTTAAATACAGTATGTAGTTTCTAACCTAAATTTAGGTAAGATAAACAAACGACAAATTTCCAGATTCCTCGTTTGCAATGTTGAAACCAACAATATATTATTATCCCATATTAAGTCAAATAAAAATAAAATATTTAGTGATAAAAGTATAAATGAAACAAGTAGCTAGTACCTGCAGAATTCTTAATATTATTTTGAATGTCAAGTTGGTAAGTATTATTTACAGAGTTATGCATTTTATTTGAAAATGTCAGCAATTTCAATAATAAGGGTTTTTATTTTGTTTGACCTAAACAACCATGTTTATCAAGGATTAATATTAAGCGGTTTGATAGTAATTCCAGTTCAACATCTTGTCAGATTGCTGTGAACATCTGCAGTGTTTCTTTTAGGTCCATAAAACCATACAATATTAAACTATTACCTTTTTTATTCATAAGATGGAATCTTTGTCAGAGAAAAAGTTGTGCACTGAAAATAAAGAATTGTTTGCCTCAAGGCTCAGCCTTTGGGTCCACTTCTGTTCCAACATTTGATGAGCCGTTTAAACTTATCAGAAACTAGTTTGGGTGACTTATTATAATTGTTGTTACAGCTTGTAATTATTGTAACAATGAAAAATTTAATTTTTAACTTTGTAAATCGAGTATAACATTACCCTACATTAATTTTATCTAAGAAAAACTGAACTGATGTTTCGCGACGAGAATCTAAATAATTGTATAGTTAGTAAATTGTAAAGTGTAAATTATTTATTGCAAAAACATATAAAACTCAAAATTGTCTAAATATCGTTATGAACAATACAACTATTACAACTATTATTGAGAAAGAAATATTTTAATGATCTATAGTTTTTACTCAATAAAATAATGAGTCAAACGTTTTGGCAATAGTAAAAAAATAATGTTTAAATTTTGTTGACTTGTTTTGTAAATTAATAATAATGGATACAATTTATGTTTTACACGACTAACTGTGGAACAAAATTAAAAATTTAACGACTTAATTAATAAAGTGTTTGGCTTAAAATTAATACCGACTTATTATGAAAGCCTTGTAAGAACAAAAAATGAAAAATTAAACGCTTTAGCTAATCAAACTTTTGAGTTAAAATTAATAACGACCTATCCTGGATGTCTTGTACGAACAAAATGAAAAATCAACGATTTAATTAATAAAAATTATGAGTTAAATGAGAAATTCAACTATTTAATTAATAAAACTTTTGAGTTAAAATAATAACAACATATTATTCTGAACGCCTTGTACAGATTTGCAAAATTAGAAATTTCTGCAGTGATTCCAGACAATCAATAACAATGACAGTACAAATTATCGAGCATCAGAACGCAGATAGCAGATAGTATGAATAAAACCTTTGACGCTTTCACGGTTAAATGCTGTACTTGAAATAATTATGTGTACGTAGTACTAATTAATGTGTTATTAACCGCAGTCAAGTTCCCACACTTACACAGTGACACGGAAACCCTACCTTGCAATGTTAGCAGATTTACCTTGTGTGTATTATTGTGAAAACATCAGCAATTTGTTTCTACAGGCTACAATAGCATTCAACTTCCAAAACTTATCTTATCACGTGATCGTTATAGTTTTAATTGTAAAATGGCATTGTAGCTGAAGGGTAAGCAAACTTGAAGAATCTACGTGAAGAGAGATTATGTTTGTGAAGCAGGAATAACAAAATGTATTTCACATACACACTTGTAACAGACCATTGAGCTGAAGTAGCCAGTTCATTTTTTTCACAATATGTTTGATGAACAATTTACCATCCCTTAACGTGCGCTGGAGTGCCACTGCTAACAAATATGTAACAGCTTACATATATATTCACGGTCGAATTTCTCTTAAGTTTTACCAAAGTTGTATGAATAGAAACAACGAAATATTCTGAACATTTTGAACAAATTAAATGGAAAGATATATGGATTTTTGTTTTATAGTTTTTATTATTATACACTTCTTTCTAAGCATTTTAATATTATGTAATACAGCATATTTGTTACACTTCTTCGTTAGAAACAAATGTAAACTGTACATTGTCGGTCGGGTTTTTACTTTTTTATTCAAAAGTTCATCCTCGGCATACATTCTCCCCAAAAGGAGAACTATCGCGGCGCATACACCAAAACTAATTAATTTCAGGTGAGATATGTACTCATAACCGTGCAGTGCCTGAGACCATTGTGTTAGAAATAAAACTTATTTTCCAGGATCTGTCACCTGTCACTTATTATTAAATAATATCTTATGGAATAATATTATTTACAACGATTAGTTTCTAGACAATGACACTAAAGAGTTTAAAAATATAAAAATTTAAAATTTAAAATTTTGCGTTACAGCCATTTTGATTTTTTCAAATTGATTTCGAATTATTCAATCAAATACGCCCAAATATCGTTGTGCAGCATATCGTTTAAAAGCTTATTTAGTTCTAAATCCAAAAAGAATAATAATTAATATTAAAACAATAATGCAGCAAAATGGGAAAACACGATTTCTTTGGTTTTTGGCCGCCATATTTAGTCTGTTAAATATATGGATGTGCAAATTTCACTGTTAGTTTTCTATTGAAACTCTACATCGAAATGATGTATCACATGACCACCTTCCCATTTAAAAAAAAGTTACAATCAAGATTGCGGATACATTTAAAAAAATCTTGAAACCTTAATAAAATAGTATTTTTACATAGAGCAGGTTCCTCAATCACATCTACCTTCAAATGTTCCTTATATATGAAATAATAAAACGTCTCCAGACTTTTCAGCACCCCTGTATCTATATCTATATACATAATTAATTTGCTAGGGGTTATTTTGTGAGTAGAACTCCTCCTAGAGTTTTTAACCGATTTTGATGTTTTTGGTGTCATTTTACAGAGCTCACTCTGAAGTTGTGCTTCCCTTAAAATGAGCTCAATGTATGTTAAGGGCTTCACCCCAGTGGCCCTCAAAGTTGCCATGTTAATCTTATGGAAGGTCAATCTTAAGGAAGAAGAAGAAAGATTTCTTTTGATTTTATCAGGGGCACAAAAAACAGCTGTTCGTATGAAAAGCTTAAAACAGCTGATTTTGATCAACAGCTGATTTTGATCAACAACTGATTTGGATCAAAAACTGAATATAATTTTAGGTTAAGTAAATCAAGCAATAGCGAAGCATTGCCATGTCCACTAGTATATATAAATATAACTTTTTTGTGTGGATATTCTCCATTTTATTGCTACTTCTCATGCACTTATGGAAGTAAGGATAAAATATTTTGCAAAAAGCGAAATAAGTGTGAGTGAAGTAAAAGATCATATAAACAGAAATAGTGGTTAACTGTGAATACATATTTAAAAACAATCTTGTGGTTTAGGCATGAACTGATTAAAGAATTAATTATTTATATAACTTGGTTTTATTAAGTGTTTTGGTTTTGTAGTCGTGTTTGCCTTGTTAATGTAATGACCTTGACTCTCTGTAATTAATTGATGTTTAACTCTCCTTTTTTTATTCTGTAACTAAGACATATTTCTTGTTTTTCATTGCTTTTTGAAATCATTTTATCTATATATATATATATATAAAATTCAATGTATGTACGTTTGTCTGTATGTTTGTCCTTTATGCGTTACCAAACCGTCCATCCGATTGCTTTGAAATTTTGCATGGTAACTCAGGTTAACCCTGGGAAGGTTTTAGGCCATTTACCGAAGTCCTAGGAAATTAGGGCTACGCCCCAGTGGCCCTCAAAGTTTCAATGTTAATCTTATGGAAGTTCAATCTTAAGGAAGAAGAAGAAATATTTCTTTTGATTTTATCAGAAACAGCTGTTCGTATGAAAAGCTTAAAACAGCTGATTTTGATCAACAGCTGATTTTGATCAACAACTGATTTGGATCAAAAACTGAATATAATTTTAGGTTAGGTAAATCAAGCAATGAGCAGAATCCCATTATAATTTACATCGGCCCTCAGGGATACGAATTACAGTCTTTCAAAGTTTCAAATTAAGCAATAGCGAAACATTGCCGGGTCAGCTAGTTCTTCTATAAATAACTGTTATTTATTTTTAAGTGTTATTACTATACGACATAATCTTTAAAATATTGTTATGTTTTTAATATTTTTTACTTTAATGGTTTTATTTTTTACTAACTGTAGGTATTTGTAGAGTTGGTAAATCATTTGTTCGGTGTATTTTTGTTTGTTTTTTAATTACAATGAAATTTATTTTATTTCATTCAAGTTTTCTGTCCTCATTTTAGAAAGTATTTCAATAGAGTTAGTATTAGTAATTTTGTATTTAATTTTTATTACTCATCAATTCCTGTGACGTGCGTCAGTCCTTGGACTAGAATAAGTATTGCCCAATGAAATGTCCTTTTATTAAATGTTTTTTGATAATGTAATATTGTATATAAAGACTCATTATTACTATATTATAATACTAGGTAGTATTTACCTAAAACGACGCTATTAATCTGCTAAATACGTCATGGCAAACTATAAAACTTCCCCAATACTACTACGTAATACTAACTATGATTAGATCTGTTACTTTTTCAACAAATTCAACCGTCAGACATGTCACGACTCTTACAGAAATCAGCTGATTTCTATCTTTAAAGTTCCTCTGAAACAGCTGATCAAAGTATCCGTGAGTGCACCTGTAGTTTTAATGCGTCACAGTGTCGCATACGCTTGTCCATCTGATTATAAAGGATTCTTTGACACAGAACTGCTGATTGTTGGTATCAGCGACTTTATCTTTGGCGTACACAAACATCCAAGAACACACTCATCGTTTTGTCTGTCTGCCCGACACGTGCTGCAGATAGTACATCTTTGTACAGCAACGACCCTAATTCAAAATGTTATTCGCCGTTGATACTTGTCTGTACAGGCGCGGATATTTTTTATCAAGGATTCTCACTTAGCAACGTTGTAGATTTTACACATCAGTTATTTTAAAAAGACAATTATTTGAAAGACGGAAGGAGATAAAGAAACATGATTATTCATCTTTAATGAAAATGATAGCAAACCTATTTAAAAAAAGACTCCTCCAATAATCAATTTAAAAAAATATAAAACAAGATTTTCGTTTTAATAATAGTAAAATCTGAAGAAAGAAACATTTATTTGAGTCTGCAATGTTTTTCGTGTCACCTTTCTTAGATTTTTGAGAATTTCTTTACATTCCGACCAAACTTAAATTTTTAACAAATATTGCAATATTATTTACTTTATTACGTTTAAAACCCACAATAATTTACTAAAGTTTTCAGAACTGGTACAACAATTTTGTTTTTGAGAGAAAGTTTCATTTCAATTAGTTGTAAAAAGAAATTTTAATGTAATGTAGGTGAATTGTTTTTGTAGGGTAGGGCTTTAATTTATTTGTATAACACTGCTCGCTTCGTTCACCAACCACAGTGACTCGTGGCGAAGTATATGTAAGCGGACTATTGTGTACTCTGATAGTTTCTCGAAAATGACTATTGAGTAGGACAGAGGTTGTTGAATTGATGTAGGGTGGTGGTGGTAGCGGTGACCTGGATGCTGTCAAATGTGCATTAGGCCTAGAGGTTTTGCGAGAGTGACAGGAATTTATTTAATAGAGAGATTGCTTAAAAATGTTTTTTACTTAAACCCATCAAACTTATATGGTTGTAACTTATAAATAAAATAAACGGTACCCGGAACTGGCACATACTTTCTCACAAACATATTTAAATTATTAAAACAGATTCACTGTGACTTAAGGGGTAGGAGAGGTGATTTTTTATTAAAGTTGGAGATTAACTAATAACTAATTAGTTTGATTATTATTATTATCTAGAGAGAAAAATATTCGATCGATTTCGAACAAATTTGCACCAAACACGTCAATTAGGTCTTTATATATGCACGAAAAATGGTTTTGAAAAATATTGAAAAACAACCCCCTTTATGTCCAAAAAAACCCCAAAAATCAGTTATTATTATTACTAGCTAAACGAGAATTTTTAGAAAAATTCGGTTTTTTGCATATGGTAGGGCACATTAAAGGCTACAAAAAGCCAAATTTTATCAAAATCGTTAGGGCCGTTTTTTTATAAAAAAATAATAACTGATTTTTTTGGGTTTTTTGCCAACAAGGTGGTTGTTTTTCAAAATACATACATACAGATAGACATACAGGAAGACATTTTGTAAAAACCACTTTTTTGTACTCAGGGGCCCCAAAACGGATATTTAACAAAAATCTCAACATAGATTTTTTTGCGATCACTATAATTTCTCTGTACTATAGTATTATAGTGAGAAAGTAAAAAATTATGCCTAGAGTCTAGACTGCCTAGAGCCTAGAGGATAAGATGACTTCGTTTCGCTCCGCCCTAGTGAATAATCTTGTCTACCTATTTAGACCTATAATTAGGTCTAATTAAAAAAGCAAATATAAATTATCATAATTAATTGACTAATTTGGAAATAAAATGACGCATCTCACATATCGTTAACGCTGCCTTCTGAAGTTCCAGCCGTAAGATAAAAATGGTTGTTGTAATAAAACCGTGATATATATGCATATGTTGAGCAAACGCAAACAGATGATTCTATACTATTATGATTTCTTTAGAATGGGGTAAGATCGAGGGGATAGCGGTGACCAAGATCCTGAAGCATGCGCAGTAGGACCAGAGTGTTTTGCGTGAATGCCAAGAATTCTTTTACATAATAAAGAGAAGAGACAATATGACAAATTTATATTCAGTTAAATAACTTGAAATCAGGAAAACTCTAGTTATCTACTGATTATATATTCCTGCCTAAATAATTGTAGCAAGCACGTAGTGAAAATTAAAAATTAAACCTCCATTAGTAAAACCGCAAGTTCTTTCAAACGATATTCTAGTCGCGATCAAGTAGTCTACATACGAATAGTCTTAACTTTACCCGAGTGGTATTAAAACATAATTGAGAAAGTAAAATATTGCCAGTGCTCGGAGGCACGTCTAAACATTTACGTTGTATTCAAGCAATTCAAGTAGTAATTATTTTGTAGTAGCCTAGTAAGCTCGGTCTATAACCTGGGACGGTAGATTCAATTCTGGCGTCAATTTAGTTGCAACACACAAATTATCAGTTTTTTATCTTACAGTATGGTTTAACTGATTAGCCAGTTTAGGGCAAAAAAAGCACATACAAGTTTTTACACAAAACTTATCACTCTTTAAAATACTGCTCAAAAATAAATAATAACTACAGGAAAAACTTGATAAATCAGTAAAATGTTAAATCAAAATGGGATGGATAGTGTTTGAGTAAATAGCCATAAACAATCAATATTTTTTATATCATACAGTATAGGTAGGAGTATTATTTATAAAGATAATATTATAATAGTTTTGGATGGAAGTAGACATTATCCCTCAATTTTCGAGGTTGGTTAGTTGTAGGTATTATTTCAAAACAAACGCAACTTCTTAGTCATAATGTTTGTATTATGAACTCTCAAACAATGTCTTAACAAAATGTACCGAAACCCTGGAAGTATTTAATATGCAATAATAACAAAGCGTGGGAGTGAGAGAGGTAAAGTATCAAAGATAACCTTATGTACTTATAGGTCTACAGATGGTCGGTTGTACTATAAGGTTGATTGCTGTAATATGTTTATCGGTTCATTATGCATTGAGAAACGTGTCATGCTCTCATTGCGCATTCCTATTGAGTAATAATGATGTAAACATAACCTCAAAACATAAAAATAATGATAACATGGAATGCAGTCATTTCGTGATGGCATATAGGGTGCATGGAAAGTACGGATCTAATACGATTTACTGTTAAGGCCGGCCGCACACCGAATCATACATTTGTGTTACGACAAAACAGCTTCTGTCAAAACGTTTTGTCTTGTATGATGCAGTGTGCGATGTTATTGACTTACGACAAAACAGCTTCAATCAAAATTTAATTTTGCTTCAGTTTTGTGTATAATTTGAATACGTACTTTTTCATTTCAATACGCACATTGTATAGTTACACAATGGATTCTGATGATGAAGATACTGCCGTGCTGCTATGGAATGTCATTAAACTGTTTTATGTGTTTGGTTGTGATGAGCTCTGGTCGGCTCTCAACCAGTACTAAAAGTCGATCTACATCCACTACAGGGCTTTCGACACCTTGCGCATCTACACTCATGGTTTAGCACAACAATTACAATCAACTGCACGACAATAAGCAAAACAAACAAAACTGACTGACATAAGAACAGCTCTGAGCACATGTAAAGTGATTGAGTAGTGGCTCCCACGCATGCGCAGTTCCATTTGTTGGAAGGTGTTTTGTCGTAATACGAAACTTGGAAGACCTTCGCCAGACAAGGAAAAAACGCTGTACAGCGCCTAAGGCAGGCCGCACACCGGATCATACATTTTGACTTACGACAAAACATTTTGTATGACAGTGTCGGAAGGCGTATGAAGCGCTCGGTTTAACATTGGTTTAAACGGAGGGCCCACACACTGGCTGCGACATTGTATAAAGGCGTAAGTCAAAATGTATGATCCGGTGTGCGGCCTGCCTAAAGGTAAAGGTCTTATGCTTTCAGCTGTGTCAAACAAAATGTTTAAACTCAAATACACTTTTTTATTCGTGGGGAGAATTTTAATTATTATTTTTAAAGCTAATTACAATTTCGTGACATGGATCTAACACATAATGCTTTACTACAAATACATATTTCTGATTCAAGTAGACATTACATCGTAAAAAAACTTAGTGACAAAAATAGATTTCAAGTGACATTTTAATGAAATTGTTCAAAATATGAAGGAAGTTGTGGATTGTTTGTATATTGTTCACACTTGAGTAGTATTGAACCGATTTTGTTCAAACTTAACTTAAAACCTCCCCGGATGTGTGAGAACAAAAATCTGCTTGGAAATCGGATCTCTGGTTCTTTTATAAACTTAAAGACAGACAGACGTTGTATTTTACATTGTATACACAACAGATTGAGTTCTAACTAAGTTAAATCAAGTTAATTAGTTTACGTCATTTCATTATTTTACCGAAAACTATTAATAACAATGTTTCCTTTCAGTGATTATAGTGATGGTGTTGCTCTTGATATTACTTCTATATTGTGTTTACTGTTTTATTAAAATATTTAAGGCTAATCTTCATCTGATTGTACAGTTAGATATTAATAAAATTGGTCCTAATACAGTCAGTGACCTGTGATGGTGTTGGGAGAAGCGGGGAAGGTTAAATGCTGGACTGAAAACACAAGTCTCAGCGTCTGCTAATACCGTTCCCCTACTCTGAGCACTATCCAATACAAAGAGAATGAATTGTGAGTAAATAAAACTTTAGTCGGTTAGCTAGTAGCGCCACAGCCGGCTTGAATCGCAAGCCGCGAGATGCATTCTTAATCTCGTGTTTCGGAGTCTATTTATAAATTAATAATCAGGAAAATAACTTTAGGTTATTAAGAAAGGTTTATATTTTTTACTTGTGACCTTAAAATATGGAACTTATTTCTTGAAAACAAGAACAAATTCACTCAACATATATTAACTAAACCTTTTATTAAAAGGAATTGCCCTATAAGCTAGATTTTCCAATTATGAGATATAAGACAAAAGCACATATTATTTAAAAACAATTTAGGGAGGTTTCACAACTTTAAAGTTAAAGTCAGGTTTATGAAGTGGTAATCTCCGCTGCAATAATTTACAGTTCCTCTCTTATATCTTCTGTCCTGTGACCAATGTCCATTGATTTTTGTACAATTATCCAGACCTCAAAACTGTAATGCATAGGTGTACCTTCCACATTTTGTAGGAAGGTGTTTCTTAACGTAAGAGAGTGCTCGAATATACTTTTATTTACCTTAGTTTAACAAACCAAATAATTATATAAGCGTTATTTTCAAATTTGAATAACATGGCAGTATAAAATATACATAATTTTAAAGTCAGATGTTACGATATTGGACACACAAAAGCCACTGCCAACAATAAACCCCGATTCAAACATATAACATCTGATTTCAGCTGTAATACTTCAACAAACAAAAGTATTAAACAAAATATTGAACCTCTTTAAAGTTAATTTAACAACTTCTACTTAGATGTTGTGTTGATATTATAAGGATTGTGGTAGGGATAGTATTGCAAATGTATGGCAGATTTAGCTTCAACAATCCAATACGAAACCTAGCCTATACTTTAGGATTATGATTACAATTTTGATGAAAACCTTTGTACCCGGCCTCTTGTTGAGTAATATTATTCACGATACAAGAATAAGTTAAACATTTATTTCATAAACTATTTAATAAAAACCAATTTTAATAAATTTATCTAACATGAAGTTCTGACGGAAGTGGCGAGTCTTGTATGAATTGTTTTATTCATGAAAATCAGATGTTTATAACTCATAAACTAATGCACTGATGACAAAACATCTTATGGTATTTTTATGAAAGTATCCAAAATAAGTTGACTAATTTGTCAAGCGAAGAATTACAAGCTCAAGAAAAACCAAGTATATGCAGTTAACAAAATAAAAGTAAAAAAGAATAGGTAAAAATACAATCAACAAGTACCAGACTAAATCATTTAATTTAAAAATAAATTAACAAAACTAAACATTCCACATGTAATTTACAGTTGCGTTGAAACAATATTAACCAGTGAAATGACACATATTTAGCAATTGCTAAAAATTATATTTATGTTAAAAATAAATAAAGTTCATAATAACCACAAAATATAATAATTATTACAAATACTAAACAATGTTTAAAATTTTATTTAACTGTAATAACGTTCTAGGATTGTTTTTAAAATATTGTTGTAAGTAATTAATTACTGTAGGTACAACGAAATTAATGATCTGATTGCTTGTTAAAAACCCTACATTAATTAGTTTTAATTTTATTTTAAATGTGTACATTTATTTCAACTTAAATTATTCCAACCTCATTTTAGATGTAATGTATTTAAAACAAAGTTTATAAAGAAATTCGATATTTATGAAAAGGGCAACGAAGTTATTCTTTCAGTTTGCTTTGAATAATTTATTATTTTTCTTTTGTTTACCTTAAAATAAATGTTAATTAATTCAAACTATCATAACAAAATATAGACTATATCTCTGAATAATAGAGTGTGTTTAGCTTACTGTGTATAATATATTATATAGGTCTACATTTAGAAACACATTTTAAAAATAACACTTTGGCCAAGAAAACAAGCAATTAAATTAATGTTAGTGTCTGCAATGCACGTACTTAAGACGCTTCGATGTTTGTTAAATCTTATAATTAACTGGTAAGTTATTCACTGATTAAAAACGTAATATTCTTCTGTTTAAAAAAATAAATACCTAAACGATACTTTTAACGTTTCCAGATTATAACCATCCCGCTTTCGTTGGCCTCTTGATGGTGTTTACATCTTCTATCTTCTTGCCAGGTTTTAAAGGTTCAGGAGATGACCCTAATAACAGCTGTTCTGTGCTGGAGCTGAAAGACACCGAGGGGACAGTAGCGCTCGCAGTACTGGAAGTAAAAGACACAGGTGCAGCAGTGGTATTAGGCGCAGGCGAGAGTTCAAACTTTGGTAAAATTTGTGGGTGTTGTTTAGGTTCCTCTTTTATTGGTCTTTTCTCAACAATACCTCTCGGTCTCGGTCCTTCAGGTCCGGGGGATCTAGGCCGGTCTTTCCCAGGAGGTTTAGGTAGACCTTCATGTCCTGGTGGCCTGAGTGGTTCTTTTCCAGTGATTTGAATCGAAACATCTTGTCTTGGGTAAACTTCTGGTGAGGGTTTGGTTATTAACGTTTCTGGAAGTTTCATAGGAGCGACTGATTTCGGTTGTTCCGTTGTTTTTAGATCAGCGGTGCCGACCTGACGACTTGTTCTTACGCCTGGTATTGGTTTCTCGTCTTGTAGAGGTACCGGAGCTTTTTTCTTGAACACTTTAGGAGGTTCGTCTGGTACGCAGTTTCTGTGATGTTGTTTCAACGGACTTGGGTCGGTGTCGATGCTCTCTTTAGTAGGTTTATTTTCGTCTTCTGATTTCTGTTGATGTTTGTCTATGGTCTTTGCAGTCTCGACAGGTTTGATGGTGCTGGACGGTGTGGTCTGCCGCGTTTTGTTAGCACTCTGAACAGCGAGGAACATTCCTCCACTTGAAGAACCCATTCCTGAAACAAACGGGATTAAGGATTAACCTTAATAATTTCAAAACTTTTGCTATCAAGATACCATTGATCACAGCTTTTAAGTAGGTATATTTATTTGCACATTCAGTTGAAATTATTACTGGACTGCACCAATTGGTACATTCTTGGAAGACAGCAATTTTATTTTTTCGTGCGTATGAGGGTTGCCATACTGAAGTTATGCGATTTCATAATTATTAAGCGATTATTGATGCATAATTTTGAAAATAACCACTTAAAAAGTATTTTATCGTGCGTTATTCAAACATATTTAATAAACTATTAAAGTATTAAAAACAGTTTAAATAATACCTCAAAAGTATGTCCCAAGGAAAAAAGGCAGAGTACTGATTTTGATAACAATTTGATTTTCTACAAAAATGTGTTAAATTTTGTGGGACTCATAGTCATGGATAGCAAGTTGCGTTTCCATATGAAGATTTGAGTTAAATGGATGGTTTTAGTTCAGTTTTAAACTCACCACAAATCTGCCTACGCAATTAAAAATTAAACTGTTTAATTAGAATTATAGGGACACCGGTAAATGTTAGTGGCACTGGAAACATCACCTATCTACCATGCACATATTTAATATTAATAATTTATTATTATTTTGTTGCTTAGTGTTTTCTTAATGCTAATCAGACTAATGGAGATGGAGGAGCTAGCAAATCGATTGCCAGAAACTATGTAATCGACTTTTCGGAATCTCTGTTGTTTCAACTGCATCAGACTAAACTAGTGCCTTTAGCGTATCGACCATTCTGCTTCCCTATTATTGTATTAATTTATCAAGACTTTTTAAACTATCTGCTTACTAAATCACATTGTTAGACAAGCAATTGTTTTTAACAATTTTAGTACGTTATGCGCCAAAATAAACAGTACTGAAATTAAAACAGCTGTGCTTGGTTTTTAGAACAGCTGATTACATTGTTCATTGTTGCCAGGGCAGGTTGCTTGTTGTAACTTCCTTTTTTTTTTAAAGATTAGTTAACGATGTAATGGTTCTTACATCTCCAGAGGAAGTTTTTTTTATCGTACAGCATTATTTTAGCTCGTACTGAACAGGCCTTTCCCATGATCCTAGTTTGATGCGAATTGTTGAAGAATTTCAAGAATTATTTAACAAACAGCCACTAAGTAATGCCGTAAAGATAAGTGTTGTTGACAAGCTCCGTAGTTCGGGTAGTGTTTAGTAAAGGCTGTGAAGGCCGTTTTCGTCGGCACAAATCCTACAGTCTTCGAAAAGAAGCCTTCACAGGAAATTTTTGAAAATGAAAATCAGTAATACGTCTGTGAGACTTATGTTTACAAATCTTGGTGGATTCCCATATACAATAAAAACTTGTCAACCTTTAAATGTAATGAGGAAAACTACCGAGTATTTTATTGCTCCTCAGTATTGGCAATTAACCATAAAAACCCTGGCTTCCTACAAAACATGTACAAGTAAACGATTTCATTATCAAGAAAACAACGTGATGAACCTGACGATGGTGAGTTCAAAACAGTATCAGGGAGAGGCATACTATGGAGTCCGTATTTAATTCAACATGACAACGGGAGTGCTGAAGAGGTTTTGTTACGCTAGCAGTCTGGCTTGAGATTCCCGTGGTTCTAGCAAGATAACGCTAAAAGTCACTGCTGTGGCTACTATTTTCTTTACATAAAAGAAAGTTTGGTAACCGAAAGATATAACGAGGAACAAACTATCCATACTATTTCAACTCCCCGATCTGTCACCATCTGACGCTTATATGTGGGGAATGATGAAAGCATGAGACATCGACAACCATTGCGGAATTTCTTGAATAAGTAAATAGATAAGTTAGAAACATTCAACAACCACGTTTTACCAACATGTTCGAAGCTCTTCAACAAAGCTACGAAGTTGCAGAAAACGTAATGGAGGGCAAATAGTTATGTGTGTTGGTGTGGGTGTGTGGGTCGGGGTGGGTGTGAGGGTGTAGGGGTGTGGGTGGGGGTGTGTGTGTGTGGGTGTGTGTGGGGGTGTGTTGAAAACTAATGTTATCTGCTTCCTTTTACTTTTTATATTTGTATAAAAATAAAACATTTAAAACTACAGTTTTACAATTTCAGTAATGTTTATTTTGGCGAGTACAGTGTAATAATTTAAGATTTTGTTATTGTTAAGTATTTATATTTTCGTCATGTTAATACGTTCTTGTGTCACAGAATTTGTTCAAAGAAATAGTTTTAGTATAGCGTTAAATTACAATACGCGTCTCTCTTGATATCATCATAGATGAGGTTTTTTTTTTTATAAAAAAGAATATTGCTGTCAACTTAAAAGCATTATCACAGTTACTTAATATTATAAATGTAAAAGTTGAATGTATTTTACTGTGGAAACATAAACAAACCAGTGCCTTGATAGCTAATTTATATTCACTATTGTGTACGTGATGCATATGAAGGCTTTGTCCAGACAGAATCCGTTCCGGAGCGTGCATGACCGCACAGAATACGTCCTCAAGCAGTGCAGTTTTGTCAGTTTGTAAGATGGCGTCGAAGAGAGTACGAGGATATTTTTTTTAATAATAAAAATGTCAGACAGTACATTTTTTATTTAATTCATAGTAAAGTGTATGGAAGAATTAATTGTGAAAGTAAAACTAAACTAACTTGATAAATTTCTAAAGAGGAAAGTCCTGTGATTATTACTTTAAGGTAAGAAAGTTTTTATTTGTTACAAATTTAGATTTTTGCTAAATGGCCAATCAACCTTTGTCTGTCAATATTTTGCAGTAAAATTATAACACCATTTTAAAATATGAATATATAAGTATTTAGGTGTGCTATCTTTGCACGAAAGCGAATTAGGATATTAAATTCTATTGATCTGATATTTTGGCCCGTAAACCTCAGCAAAATATAAAAACGGCTACTTAAATACAAAAATAAAAAAGTCAGTAGTACATGTTTATTTTTAATCATATTAAAAATATTGTACATTGATGATGAAAAATGTATTTAAATACCAAATTACAGGGAGAAACATTAGAAATAATTATTTACTCAGACACTTCCGCCATGCTGATTTTACAAACGTCTAGGCCTTCTTTATTCTAGAAACAAAATGGTTAAGTAAAGACTGATGACGCATTCGAAGGAAGTGACTGATAGATATCTTTGTATTGTTTGTGGCCACGACACTTCTTTTGCAGGTTTGTTTTAGATTTACAAGACGTATTAGGGACTGAAGTGGATGATATAGCCTGAAATTACCGAATCTGTCTGGACGAAGCCTTAGAGTTTATAATTGTTGAAAAAGCTGAATCTCTCAAACAACCAATCGCAGTAAAAATATGAGGGATGTCCCTGAGAATCGCATGATGTACACAATACACAATAATTATTCTTACTTAAAT
Organism: Philaenus spumarius; assembly: GCA_018207615.1. NCBI lineage: Eukaryota > Metazoa > Arthropoda > Insecta > Hemiptera > Aphrophoridae > Philaenus > Philaenus spumarius. The sequence continues at coordinate 195,053 of JAGFPH010000970.1, forward strand.
ACATACCGTTTAAGAGATATTCACAGTAAACGGGGGTTACCTTAAAAATTGTCAGCTCTATGCGAATTTTTTCCGAGGTTGAATCTAATATTTATACTCTATTCCACCAACCGTGGCGCCTGAAAGTAAAGGGTCTCCTATTGCGTCAGGCGTCACGGCTGGTGGAATAGAGTATAGACAGGACCACGATGAAACCTGTAGTTCTGGAAAAGGCGGTATGATGAAACGATGTTAAACTTGACTTAATTGTTTTGTAATTTAAAAGTAACGCTTAAAAATATCAGCGTGTTTACATGACAGCATGGATCAAATGATAAGTCCTAATACAATTAATACATTTTTAGGCCTTCCAAAGCGTTGGAAAGTCAAAGGTCTATGTAAAACATCTGATAGTAGACTAGATAACTAATTGACTACATTTATCACAGGCGTGCTAATAATGAGCCGTACTTTGTACTGTTTATTCATCAAAGATCAATCAGTCGCCGTGAACCGCTCACAGCGATATCTCGCGAAAAAAACAGTAGGCTTAACCTCCCGCGGGCCGTAAACAACTGTTTCCCTAGTTCTAAATTAATTTGATTTATTTGGAGATAAGGAAACAATTTGGAACGCTTGACCCTGTTCTAACACGTTGGTATTGAAATAATAAATTATTACAAGAATGTTTACTTCCATCGTAATTTATAGTGAAAGAGTTGGAACAGTAATCGCGATAGGTTATAGGCATTGTTTCAACCATGTTAAATTAAACTGGAGAAGTGTGCCTGAGTTCACACGAATCAAGAAGTAAGGATCCCGAACCGACAGCCGAACCAACAAATTTTCAAAAGTGATTTTAATAACAAAGCATCAACACGACATAATATACTATGTATAAATTAATATTTATATATATAATTTTCATAGAGTATGATTTAACCGAGTTTCATATATCATGCAAAACAGTGTCAGTTAGCTTTTGTGATTATTGTTAATAAATCTGGCAACACAGTTAGTTTGTCTTTGTCATTATTGTTGATA
>JAGFPH010000970.1:196085-217867 GCA_018207615.1 Philaenus spumarius
ATATATCTGGCAACACAGTTAGTTCGCTTTTGTGAAAATTGTTGATATATCTTGCAACATAGTTTGCTTTAGTGATTATTGTTGATATATCTGGCAACACAGTTAGTTCGCTTTTGTGATTATTGTTGATATATCTTGCAACATAGTTTGCTTTAGTGATTATTGTTGATATATCTGGCAACACAGTTAGTTTGCCTTTGTGATTATTGTTGATATATATTGTTGATATTAAATCATATAAAATGTTTATTATTATTCAAGGAAGTTGGGAAAATAGAAATAGAATTGAGGTCTGGCTCCAGCGAAGGAAAATAGCGGCGAGTTTCGTCACTTTTTCACAGAATTTCGTATCTGCTGTTGTTCTCTTGTATGTAACTATCTCTAGCCCCACTTTATTTTTAAAAACCTTAATTGAGGTATTTTTTTTTAAAGGAAACATATTTTTGTATTACGTTCTCACACAAAAATCGGATTTCCTATTAATTTCTATAAAGTACATGGGTCACTCTAACAGTCTAACACCACAATTTTTTTTAAAAACGTTTCTCTGAACTTCTTTCGAGTGGAATTGGTTTTTGTGGCAAAAATTTCGAGAATATCTTGGCGATACTTATTATACCAAAAAATATAATAGAAACCGTATTTAGAAGCGTATTGGGATATTTAAAAAAAAATCTTTAAAAGATTCACCATACAAAACTGATTTTTAAGCTTTATTCAAACATGAAACCACTCGGAGAAAATAAATAAATTTACATTTAGTTAGTATTATTATGTGGGTTATATATAAAAAAAGAGATAAAAAAAAGAAAAAAAACACTAACAAGTAAATAGTCATTGACAAAAAGGGAAAACACAAAAGACAACAAAATATATAATAAAACATAAAGAGTAGGCTATTATTTGTTTAAACCCGTTAAACAATGATTACTTACAGATTATATTCTGTATTTAAAAAAAAGTAACTTAAATCAGTGAGGTTCTATTTTTTTTTACAAAAATATGAGAGGTTTCACAATACATAACAGTTATTTGTTCATCATTTGAAAATTATTGGAGAAATGACCAAAGTTTAAATTCACAAACAATGTTCAGCATTATATCAATTTTAAATTTGACATACCAAACAACCAACATTAACCATTTGAAATTTTGTATATTCTCCAAACTCTACATTTAAAGAATTTTAAAAATTGTAGAAACGTGCTCAAGTAGATAAAAGAAAAATACATTTACACTTCTGTGGATATTCTCTTCCTAAAATAAGTGTTAAAGGGGTTTCTTCATTTTCCATACAGCACTTCGCTATTAAAATAATCTTCTTTATTAATTTTCGACCAAGGGGAAGTGAATACAAACTGCCTACGAGGCGAAACCATAACTATTCGTTACACAGACTATATTTAAATGTATAACGGTTAAAATAGATATGAATTTCAATTTAAGAATTGACTCAAAACATTAATTTTGAAACAAAAAAACAATTGTCTTCGACGATTTTGCACTTAATTTCGGAGAAAGTAACTTAGGTAATATCACCTCTTCCCGGTAGAGCGAGTAAATGATTGAGGCCAAGTAGTCATAGTGATAAGGTCAAGTAACAAATCATCTCTGTCTAGTCCTGATCACGTGGGCTGAACAGCTGACATGATTGGAAATATCCAGCAGTTATCGGAACCTAGCTGTAGTCCGTAATGGAAGAAAAGTCAAGAAATGTTTGTGTGGAAGCAAAGTCTGTCATTTAAACACAGCTGAGAATAAAAAACCGGACATGCGCATGACACGAACATGAATTGTTAGAGATATTATCAAAGTTCCAATACAGTATTGTTCATCTTAAAAATTCTTAAATATTATACTCCATTTGACCTACATTGTCATTTTAATTTTTTTCTCTAAATTCTACATTTAGAAAGTACAAAAAGTTTTAAACGTCGAAAAACTTGTGGAAACATGATCAAGTTGGCCTTGTTTGGAAGCTAATATCATTACCAATAGTGTTTGGTAAAATATTTAAATCTGAGCATAAAACCGTTCAGCTCTAGTATATAAAAATATAAAAACAAAATAATTGTGTGCCACTTGAAAACGAGACCAAGTCAAAGATTTTTCAAAATTTTTATTTTTAAGAAACCTTTAAAACAATGTAACTTTTGACTTATTCAATTTAAAATTTCTTCAAAAATTACCCCTACCCTAAAAAATATGACCTAAAGGGCACTGCGATTTGAACAAAATAAGTGTGAGATAGTAAGACCAAGTGTCTGACTGATTCGTGTACTGGCTATACTAGACGAGGGAAATTAGACCAAAATAATCCAGAGTAACTAAATATTTTTCTACAGCACCGATCGAGATGTGGTTTTCGGCATTACATTCGGAGAGGTTTCAGGAAAAACGTCTTCATGTAATACCTTGTCGGCAGACAAAAAGTGCATTTTGGGCATGCATTAAGTGCATCTAGAAGTGCACCATTTCCATAATTTATAAAAATTGTTTGAATTCAAGAAAACTTATCAAAATTTTTATACAAGGGTTTTGGGGTCGCAGATTCCGAATCTGTCCTTGAAAAATATGTCCGACCAATCTGGGACCCCCCATGGGTCCCTGGGCAAAAAATCAAAACGCTTAGTAAATCACTCGAAAATGTACACTTGGGGGTTTTTGGGGTCGCTAATTCCAAATGTACTCTTGAAAAATATGTACGACCACCCTGGGACCCCCCATGGGTGTAGGGGAGGGGACACTTTGGTAAAACATTTGAAGGCCCACTGATTGATTCTACTGCAATGAGAATGCTCCACTTTGTTACTTTTTGCTGAAGTGCCCCCCGCCCTGTCCCCATGGGGGTCCCAGGGTGATAGGACATATTTTTGAAGGCCAGATTCGGAATTAGCGATCCCCAAAAGCCATGTATACAAATTTTGATAAGTTTTCATGAATTAAAACAATTTTTATAAATTATGCACTTCTAGATGCACTTAATGCATGCCCAAAATGCACTTTTTGTCTGCCGACAAGGTATTACATATAGACGTTTTTCCTGAGACTTTTCCGAATCAATGCCGAAAACCTCATCTCGATCGGGGCTGTAGAAAAATATTTAGGATTTATTGCCTAATTTCCCTGGTCTTTTACGCGCCACAGTCTGTTTCACTTCGTATCCTTCAACCTCTTAATCTTAGTAGGAGGAGATGGGGTTGCAGAATAGTTGCTCTTATAAAAAGGGGTGTGTCGTCCCTCGCGCTCACAAGACAAACATACATATTACTTTACAAACGCTTGAACAAAACATACTCGTATATACACAATTAAAATACATCGCATACATTAAAACATTAAATCATTTTTACCTTGACTAAAGGATGAAACTTGAGTTTAGAGCAATAACAATGTAGCCTTTTTATTCTTTTTTTAAGAGCGAAACACCGCGGCGGTTATCATTGCCAGTTAGAAATTCTTAAGAAAAAAGCGGATAAATTTTAAAAATTAATGTCACTTTATTTTATTTGGTGTATTGATGTGTTTGTTGTTATTACGTTTCATTGTTAGTGTTTTATCCCCAAAGTTTATAGTTTTTATTCGTCATTTATTAGTTTTGATTTTATGGTGCTATCAGTTTTTTTCTTGAAAACTTATTTTGAGATCTGAAACAGTTATTTCTATTGTTACTTATTTTTAGATTTAATTTAGGCAGGGACTAAAATTCACGAACATATATACACAAATACATATACTCACACTTTTACCTGCATCACGCAAACAAATTATATTTCAACACAAAAGCATGTTGAGGAAGTTGTAATATTTATTTAATGCTTCAGATAATAATTCATGATTTAATTTGTTTTTTTGCCTTACTGGACTGGATATATTTACATAAATACCTTAATTCCTTCTACTGCTCGCAGTAATGTTTTATCACGTCACCGAATAAAGTGTGATTAAAACAGGACTGCGAGCAGTACAAGGAATTAAGGTATTCATGTAATAATTCATATTTTAGATGAAGCTGAACACAGATCGGAGGTATTTTCCCGAAGTATTTAGTCTAATCTAGCTTACTAAGCAACCATTGCATAAAAGGTTTCTTGTATGTGTGTAAAACAAAAGAAGACATCTTCTTTAATCGTGGCTGTTTGTTCAGCAACAGCTTAGTGCATATTTTAGTTATGTTAATACATTTTGCTTTCGAATTTATAGTATTATAAAATGAGTAGAAATTACATTATTTTTATTTTTGAACCTTTCTACGTAATAATCACTAATATTTTGTCCATACATAGCACATAGGCTTAAAATTGGCGTGCGAAGCAAGCAATGCACTGTTTATTGAAAATTCTCCCAATACAGGGGTTGGCGTGCGAAGAGGTTCAAACAGGTAATTTTTATTTTTGAATGCTATAAAAAACAAATTTAACCTACTAAATAGCTACATATTAGAAAAAAGAAAACATTTTCGATGATTACTTCCAGATTTCTTCGCAATGATTATTGTATTCTATCTAGCTTTTTTCGTGGATACGTTCCATAACTTGCTCTCTATCCTTCGCTAAACAGTCGTGTCGAACTGATCTAGAAACTAAAAAACAGCTCAATAAGGTTGATTAGTTTCAACTGTACCTTCAGCAATTGGTTAAAGTACCTTTAAAGAAAACTTAACAATAGTTTCTCTATTGACAGAGAAGTTAGTTGCTATATTCCTCTCCGTCTTCCTATTTGAGGAACACTGTTGTTTACAAATCCCATTCTCTTAATGACTCTTACTAACTAAACGCACCTCCTAAAGGTGTCCTGGCAGCATGCTCCGGTGTTGGAGTAGCAAATCCTCGCGTCTCTTCCTTGATATCGTGCAGCAGGTCTTCGATACTCTGTCCCGTGGTTTCTGGAAGATGTATCGGCGAAGGTGAAAAGTTTCTTGTAGTGCCGGGGATAGGACTGCGAGCCACCAACTTCTTGGCTTCCAACATGGCGCGCTGCAGGTTCTGTTGGTTCTTGAAGGACTCGCGGTTGTTGCAGCGTCCTATCTGGGAACTGAAATAGATGCAAGTGATAGTAAACCTACGTGTGATAGTTATTTTATTTGTCATGTACAACACACTTTCGTAACAACTACATAATTTATATAATTTGAACTAGTAATTCAAACTACTGAAAATTGTGCATTTACTCCCTGCGTATAATGTTAATATTATGAAGGGCCTATCTTCAAGGGTGAAAAGTAAATACTGAAATTTACTACAAATCATTTAAAGAACATTTAGTCCAATAAATAGTTGAAAAAATATGTTATTTGTCAATTTAAAATAAATTAATATCTCAGTTGAGCGAAGATTTTCATTCTTGACATGATAAACAGGTGTTTACTCTGATAACTTAAATCTTTCGAGTAGGCTTTTTATAATGTTTAAGTTTTTATTTAGGAGTAGGCCTAAATTATGCTGGTTCTTTTTAACATTTTAAATATTAATAATAATAATTAATTGTTATTTAGAATATTCCTTTGTTTATTTACACCATAATCATACCTTAATGTCTAGGAAATATTTAACCCCCTTTTCCTGGAACCGATTGTTAGTGCATTTTAACAACAAAATCTTTTATAAAATCAGAAAGAAATATTTTTTGTAAAACTTATTATCGGGAGCATGATTACTTGATTTATACATTTGTTATAATTTATCATCTAAGCTTTGAGCTTATGATTAACCCTACATCTTTATTATCTTTATTACGGAAATGAATATTTTGTCCGTATGGTAATAGTGTAAAAATATGTATGGAGGAAGGAAGTACGTGGTATGTGGGTATGTAGTTTTTCTGATAGTAGTCTATTCTGGAATAAAAAAAAATTTAACATTTAAACTTACTGTTGAATAACTCATGCACATTGTTTAAGATAATTATAATTATTTACTAAGACTTATTTTCTGTCAATTTCTCAGTGATATTTCCAGTAAGAGCTGATTTCACAATTTAAAGAAATTTGTACCTTTAATTTTAAGTTAAGGTTTTGTTGTTTAGGATTAGGTCTAAGTCATTCTGATTCTATTAAAAATTAAACAAGATGAAAAGACGGAACACTTTTTCGAGACTTCGGCTCGTATTTTTTTTAATACTCAAATATGTGACGGTTTTGTCAAGCACGTCACGTTGCTGTCACGCTCGAAAGCTTTTCAACTCTCCGCAATAAAATTACAAAGATTTTGGCACCATACCAGAAGTTTTCTACTACGTTTGTGAGTGCATATATATACAGGTAGACACATATAAAGACACACAATTTTTTTTATTGCTTTATCGTGTTTAGAGACCTCGTCCATAAAAGTCATAAAAAGCGGGGGTAAAATTTTTAGAATTTTTACAAAATACTTCAGCATTTTAAGGCGAGTCGAAGTAATTATAAATTCTTCATGGTAAAGTTAACAATTTCATTTAGACGTTTGATAGGTCGATTGCTGCACTTGTAACCTTTTATGAGTAATAAGTTATGGTTAATTCTACTCCTTTATTAATAAGAAATGATAAAATATGATTGTGGGGGAGAAAGGGGTTGGCATGCGAAGTTGTAGGGGGTTTTGCCTAATTTTACTATGTTTCGGTTCTGTAAAATATATGGTATTTTCATAATAATTTTATTACAATTTCGAATATATGATAGCCTACATCTGCAATAGTAAGTAGTAACATGAAAAATGTTATTTTAAGAAACTAATAACAGATAGACTCAGCGGGCATTTTTTTGTAAGAAAACTGTAACATACTCGGGTTTATTGTCCGTTCGGAGGACTGTGTGCCGTGGATAAGTGATTGAGCTTATGGTAAAGCAATCAGGAATAATATCTGTAACTCGAATTAGTTTATGAGGTTCTAGGAAATGAGATTAGCGGTAATACAGATTGTTCGGGTAATTCTTTTATTCAGGTCGTTGCAAATTCATTGCTGGAAGAATCAGATTTAAGATTATGAAATAAGAATTGGACTATTGTATTCCAACAATAGTCTATGCGGGAACAATACAAGCGGACATTCAGCCAATGTAGAAAAGTAGAAAGAAAGTGTATTGTTTGCCCGGGTTATGTATTGCTTAAATAATAAAAGGTGGAGCCAACAGAGAGGAAATATTTCCTGTACAATAAGCTAGTACGAAATTCCACTCATCTAATGCATACGTGCATAGTTTTAACTTTTGGTCTGTTTGTTTTTAAATGTTGCCTTTCTGTATTTAAATTGTCAAATATTAAAAATCGTCCTTTTCTCTACTTAAATTAAATATAGAAACTGCCAGGGGTGCCCATCCCCCCCAAGACTCATGGCGCCATCCCCCCCCCAAATGTGACTACCCCCTTATAAACAATAAACCTTAACCTTAGTGCTCTTGTATTGTAACGGTAAATGACCTGAACCTAGCGTACTGTACACATCTGCAATATTAATCCAATCAGGAATAAGAGATTTTGTACTGTTAAAATAAAAAGTATTTAACAGTGTAAGAAAAAGTTTATTCTAATAATGAATTATATTGCAGTACAGGGTGTTAATAACAATTAATATGATAAAGTATAACTGAATAAGTTAACAAAGTTGAAGATCTTAGCGATCAAAATCAGTATTTTTGTTAATACATTGGCTAAGTCCGGAAATTAAGAAGTAAAACATGAAATTGTTTGTACAGTTTTTTACTTTCTCACTATACTATAGTATAGAGAAAGTATAGTGATCGCAAAAAAAATCGATGTTGAGATTTTTGTGGAAATATCCGTTTTGGGACCGCCTGAGTTCAAAAAAGTTGTTTTTACAAAATTTCTGTCTGTATGTCTGTATGTATGTCTGTATGTATACAAAGCTAGAGAGAAAACTATTCGATCGATTTCAACCAAATTTTCACCAGACAAGTAGGCCTGTATAGATGCAAGAAAAAAAGTTTTGAAAAATTTTGAAATACAACCCTCTCTTTTTGGCCAAAAAACCTCCAAAAAATAAGTTATTATTTTTTTATAAAAAAACGGCTCTAACGATTTTGATAAAATTTTGCTTATTTGTAGCCTTTAATTTGCCCTACCATATGCGAAAAACCGCATCTTTCTAAAAATTCTCATTTAGCTAATAATAATAATAATAATAATTGATTTTTGGGGGTTTTTTGGCGAAATGGCGAAAACTATTCGATCGATTTCAAAAAAATTTGCACCAGACATGTCAAGTAGGCCTATATAGATGCACGAAAAATGGTTTTGAAAAGTTTTGAAAAACAACCCCCTTTTTTGCAAAAAACCCCAAAAATCAGTTATTATTTTTTTATAAAAAACCGCTATAACGATTTTGATAAAATTTGGCTTATTTGTAGCCTTTAATGTACCCTACCATATGCAAAAAACCGTATCTTTCTAAAAATTCTCGTTTAGCTAAAAATAATAATAATAACTGATTTTTGGGGGTTTTTTGGCGAAATGGCGAAAACTATTCTATCGATTTCAAACAAATTTGCTTCAGACATGTCAAGTGGGCCTGTATAGATGCACAAAAAACGGTTTTGAAATTTTTTTAAAAACAACCCCCCTTTTGTCAAAAACCCCCAAAAAAGCAGTTATTATTTTTTTAATAAAAAAACGGCTCTAACGATAAAATTTTGCTTATTTGTAGCCTTTAATGTACCCTACCATATGCAAAAAACCGCATATTTCTAAAAATTCTCGTTTAACTAATAATAATAACTGATTTTTGGGGTTTTTTTTTACCATAAAATGGGTTGTTTTTCAAAAAATTTCAAACCTTTTTTCGTGCATCTATACAGGCCTAATTGACGTGTTTTGTGCAAATTTGTTCGAAATCGATCGAATAGTTTTCTCTCTAGATAATAATAATAAATATTTATTAGTTAATCTCCTACTTTAATAAATCACCTCTCCTACCCCACCTACGATTATGAAGTCACAGTGAATCTGTTTAATAATTCAAATATGTTTGTGAGAAAGTATGTGCCAGTTCCTGGTACCGTTTATTTTGATTGCTTTATCGTGTTCAGAGACATCGAAAACGTCAAGAAAAGTCATAACTTGTGGGGGTAAAATTTTTAGAATTTTCGCAAGATTTCAATACTTTGAATTTTAATGCGAGCCGAAGTAATTACTTTACCTATATTCGGGAGTTTTTTTATATTGGTTGTCTCAATGTACGGTGTCCACGGACCACCACCTTCTTTCGTTTCAATCAATTTATATTTAATGTCTATATTGTTTTTAAACGTGTAAGAGTATTTCTTTTTACAATGCATCAACCCCTTCACATTGCGGTGCAACGTATTACATAACCCTTCTTGACATTTGTATTGGAACGCCCTTTTCAACGCTTCAAGTTCGCACGGCGGTAGGAAACGGGAAGTAAATTGGGCACGACCACATTAAGATTCTACTGAAACCGAGAGATTATACCGACAATGTTGATAATGAACCTTAGTTATAAATAGGTAGATTAATTACTACACTACCTATACTACAATAACAATACATTTGCCAATAATATTCATTTATTATTGTCATCCTACCATTCATACACAAATTTTCAATAGTGATTCACAAATTGTCACATTTATTTATAGTTTCAAAAATCCCCCCCCCCCCCCCAAATTATGATTTCCCCCAAAATTTGTTTTTTTTGGCACCATATCACCCCCTTCTGGGCACCCCTGGAAACTGCAACGTTTCTGTCTGAATCACTAATCTGATGTGGATGCAGTGCTACGTCAATACTTCTTAAGTTTTCACAAAAAACGTGTCTACATAATATATAGTATATAAAATTCCAAATTTGCTACATATTTTTCCTTTAATTTTCTGTAATATCAAATTGATAAGATTTTATCGTAATTGGAGTCAAAACTTTAAAAAGTTAAAATGCAATTTGTGTGCTTGTAAAAAGTAATAATTCGATTTTTTTAAATATTTTACGATTTTACCAATATTTTAAATATGTAACATGTCTTTTTAAACCTTACTATTTAATCGATTGAATGACGACAGTTTTGACCTGTTTTGTATCATCTAAACCAGGGGGTTTTCAACGTTTTTACCCAAGAGCCAGTAATTCGTTTCCGTTTTGCTCGCTAATTTGTTTAACGATAGTGTACATATTTATAATAATATGTTACTAAATTTATATCATTCTTTATTTGTATTTGAAGATGTAGTAGTTATTTTCATGTTGAATGAGTAATAAATTAATTTTTCCTTATTTACAAAAGACTGTGAATACAAATAAAAGAAAGAAAATTGTGTTGATTTTATTACAAACAAATTTAATCATAACTATACAGATTCAGTGAAATTTTCGACAATTTTTCTTTTTTATTAATTTTTCTGGTCTTATTTTTGATATGCCGATTCGAAAAGTGTTTTCAAAATGATCGTTTTCTATTCTAGTCCTGGTTTTTAACTTTGCGATTTTCAAGAGTGAAAACAATCTTGCTCTCGAAAATTATCATCGTCTTCAAAGCATGGAGTCGATTTAAAAAAATATGTTTTCATCATTGTCCGTTTACAATTTTATTTAACGAGGAATAAGTTAAATGCTACTCCTAACATTGCAAAATCAAACGAACATTAACCATCACATTGATTATACTCATTAAAAATAACAACTTATTAATTAAAGCTGGGTTTTCCTAGCTCCGCACATTTTGCGCAGCGCACTGCGGGCCTCTCAGTACCTAGCTGCGCAGTTGAGCTGCGTATTTGACTTTTTATCAGTTTAAAACTATAACAACACTGCTAACTCTTCCACCTATCCTAATATCATGACACAAGTGGTTTTTATTTCCTTTGCTAGTATATTTTTGTGCTATGGCGACTAACATTAAGCGGAAGCGTGTTGTGATTACTTTCACTGATAAATTAGCTGCTATCAATGAAATCGAAAATGGAAGTTTATTGAAAACCGTTGCGGTTAATTTAATGAGTATATTGTGATGTACAATCCTAGAAATGTAATTTTAACTTAAATAAAGAACATAAGTGTTGCTTAAAAAAATATTTTTGAATTCGTTTGAGTTTCAAAACTGTAGTGTTAGATGTTCATGACTTAACAGAAAATATAGTTCACCGAAACGGCTTCCACCCCTTTAGTTCGGTTAACCGTGGGGTTTTACTGTAGTGTATGATTAATACATAAATATATTCCTTTTACTATCTGTTTATGGTTGATTTTGGATTTATTAAAGGCCGCCATATTGGATCTGATTCCAATAAGAGCAATGCTACAGAATAGGTAATTTTTCCGATAATTCCAGAAATAAATTTAAAAATTTGGTTTCATTTTGAAGTAGTGTCATATGCGGGTGTTGATTGCAGAATACATGTTAAAAAACCGTTGTTTTGTTTTCATAAATACAAAAATAGTAAACTTTATTAACTTTTTACTCAGTTGCAAAAAGAGACATTGTAAGAAACCTTAGCAATCAACACCCACAATCTATTTTACTTTAACAAAAAAATACAGTTTTCCTTTTTAGACGAAAATAACACAAAATTATGCTTAAAAGTGAAGGTATGGTTAGGTTAGGTTAAGAATTAAATTGTACCCTACTTCGTCGTTTTGAATTTAGGGATCCGAGCCTTAATACAGACAGCCAACGATATTGTCTGTCTACTTTTCGTCACAACTTCCCAAATAAAGTTCAAAAACGAACTACATACCACTTTTTTGATCAAAAGGCCAATCTCCTGACATATAAGGTCCTTCTTCATGGTGTTTTTAAACTGTTTATCGGCCTTATTTCTCAGTATTGGATGACCACCGACGAGCTCGATAAGCTGTTCATCCTCACTAGCCGTAAACTTATTTGACACTGTAGATATTATATCAATATTATTCATACAACTACAGCACTCTCTTGTAAAACTAAAACTAGTGCCCAAAAATAGCTCTGTTGCGCTCCGTGGTCCGCACTTGACTGCTCTCAGAGGAGTCGTCCAATTGCGCAGAGCGCACTGCGGACCGCGGAGGGGTCTAGGAAAACGACCCTGTTCTATTACATGTTACTTGTTGGGTAGGCTCCGCAGTGCGGTCTTCCGAAAGTGCGGAGCTAGGAAAACCCAGCTTAAGGACCAAACATAGTAGTTGCGAAAAACTACTGCAAACAAATATAAATTAGATGACTTCTTTTACAAAACTGAAATTGGGGTAACTACTTAGGGTACATGTACAAGCTGCCATTATAACCCAAACTACATTTCTACCGTGACGTCACGCTTCTATCTTCTTCGAACTAACACTTATGGTTTCCAGATTAATCAGGGAAAAGGTAGGCAATTATAATCCGGTACCAACGTTTATTAAATAATATTGATTATTTTTCTAAATATTTAAATTTTATTGTCTGATCTACTTGTGGTCAATGCACTTTCCGCTTCTAGAATTCTCAAAATTCCCCTTCACCGTACATCTATCTTCAATAAATCCTTTGCAGACGACTACTCGGTTGCAGATTGTGGAATTCTGTTGTTGCTAGGGTGGAGCGGGGCTCTATAATAAGGGCTAAACCGTTTGTTTGATCTCGGCACTGTGCCGCCAGTTTGACGTCACTGTGCTGATAACTGCAAGACTAGAGCAGTGGACTCTTTGAGCGCGCTGTCGTTTACTCGCTGCTGTATCTCGACGGAAAAGCTTCAGAAAAATAAAACTTACATATTCTTAATCTACATAAAGTACGATTCCAAGACTATAAAAAACTTTTATTTTAACAAGTATTTCGAATTTTAATAATTGAAAATATTTGAGAATTATCACTGACTGACATGGAAAAGTTACTAAGCGAGGAATTGTTTTATATTTTTGGGTTATAAACAAACTTCCAGCGGGAAAGTTGTAGCCAATGAATTGATATACACTTTGCAATTCACCGATTTGTGATAAAATGATCACATCAGTATGAAATCGTTTTTAAATGAGCTCTAGGCGGTGACGCGTCGCCACTCCCGGTGTACTGTTGTTTGATACTGGCATATTTACATCTTTATCCATTACGTTTATGTACATATTGTTATTTTAAGGTAGTCGGTGAATTGAAAAGTTTAGATAAATTCATTGGCTACAACTTTCCCGCTGGAAATTTGTTATAAACAGCGAGTTAACGACAGCGTCCACATTACTGAAATATTACCAGCTGGTGTGTGTCAGCATGGTGACGTCATAGGCGATCGATACTGGGTCACCGTAAATGAGCAAAATGGTATAGCCCTTGTTATTGAGCCCTGGGGTGGAGGAGGGTTTAGGTCTATCATAGTTTAAATTATGGAGTGTTTTTGGCCGTGCAACTGGAGAGTTCATGGTATATGATATGTGGTATATGATTTCAAGGTACTATAGTTTTTGATATTTGTATTCTAATTAATGTTATTTAGTATATTTACGTATTTTCATGTTTTATAATTTCATAACTATTGCTGGTCTTTTGCATTCATCGAGGGGACTGAAGTTTGTGGTTGTTTGAGTTTTATTATTGGAATGTAAAGGCCATTTAAGTTTCCCTTTTCCCTTTGCTGTTAATTTCACATGTTGTGTGTAACCTAATTCTTTTCATAGCATTTAATTTATAATTTATGCCTTCTATTTGTAGCCTAAGTCATGTTTGTTTAGGTTTTTCTGTATCTACTGTATGTTTCTTGTATTCATTTTTGGAGAAATTTATTTATTTTGTTGATGGGTACAGTTGAAGTTATTTTGTTGATGGGTACACTTGAAGGAGATTTGTAGTCTCGTCAGCGCCCAAATAAAGGCGAGTAATCAATCAAATCAACTAACGCTTCTGTTTTTAATTAAAAGTAACTGAAATTGTTCTTAAAATCTTATTGAAAATTAAATAGAGGCGCTTGACCTCTAGCAAAACGGATTGTTAAACTCAATAATCATCTGGAGTTATTCTATAAATTATCGAAAAAGAATATAATCTGATTTAAATCTACCGTTGTATTAGTTTACATAATCATATTTTTTGTTTTCCTATATTTCTAGTAATTTTAAAGTGTTAGTTTTTAAATTTTCGTAAAGCCGTTGGCCTCAGGTGAAGACCTCTGCATAAGAGTTTCCGTCAGTATTAATATTTATGTTTCAAACCGACGTACGTTTTACGACTTGATTGCTAAACCTCTGCTATTTACAACATGACAATGACCCCAAAGCCTCAATGATCGTAGATTTAAAGGTCAATCATTGTAGGCTAGACATGGCAATCAAGCAGGCAGGGTCCGCTAGGTGTTTGCTAGGCTGCGGTCATGACTACAGGAAGTTCCGACCTGTATTGCAAGGATTATTTCTCAGCATGCTTTTCATCACGGTTATTTTTCCAATACTGCCAATAATCACTTTTATTATTTCTTATTCGCATATGTTTGTCCGTGTATCACAATTTCCGATGTTATTCTACCAATGTTTTTGTGATTCAAATTTACACAGTTATTATTTTAGTCTCCCCCCCCCTATAATACAGATTAGTAGAGACATTTTAAACAAAATATTTTTACCGGGTGATCCAGTTCCAGTACATGTTTAAATCTAAGATATATAAAAACTATCCGGTTTACGATTAAACGGTCCAAATATTGAATCTATTTGGTGAACATTTAAAAAAAAACTACTATTTGTTCTAGTGATATATACAAAAATAAAATCGATTTAAGTAGAAGCAAAAACTTACATTAACAGGCGATATTGTGCCTACTGCTCTAAAGTAAACACATTTGAACGATTACAAACAATACTTTAAGCTGAACAGTACTAGGAACAAAGCATTTGCTGGCACGAAGACTATGAAGGTGAAAGTTAGCCTGCCTTTTAATGTTAGAGAGCAGCTGGTGACAACATAAATGTTGTATACTTTAACTGTTGTGATACTGTTATCACGAATGAAATTTGCTGACGAATTCCAGCCTGCTAAATGTTTAACTGATCACGGTTAATTTTAGTCAAAACGTGATATTATTAAAAAGTTTCAATTCTGAAAATAAGTTTTTTGAAATTTTCTTTTCTTATTATTGCAAACTATTCTGCATTGGATGCCACGCTATCTGGCAGTAAGATTTGTTTTGATCACGTACGACGAGGAGGTTCATTATTTTCCAGGGCCGGCTCTAGGTTTTTGGCGCCCTAGGCGAAAACAAATTCTGCACCCTCATTAAAGTTCCTTCGGAAGGACCATCAATTAATTTGCTGTAGTATGATAAAACTTATATATAAATTGTGCTACTTCGTTCGGGTTTAGGAGTACAAGTTTTAATGATTTACGACTTTCTTGTGCACATTTATAAAATTATAAAGTTAGTAAAAGTTAATAACAGTTTTATTAATAAGTTATTAAATTTAATTATGTATTACTGCCAAATAAATTCGGATGAGAGGATTATTCATGGGAGTATCTATATACATCAATTCTACAGGAGCGCCCCTATGTTTTGAAAGTCAAAGCTTGTTTGTTTACATCTCGCAGTAGGACACAAACATGCCATAAGAACTGTGCTTCTATATTTTATATTCCGCCATCGCGTCGTAACCAGGGTCTGGCGGGAGAGAAGTGCGGGGTTGCCAAAATGGACATTATTCAGTTAGGCTGTCTAGGTGTACTACAAATAATAGAAACATATGAGGAATTGTGTATCAGGAGGGCTAGACGGTGAGGTACACACTCAAGGCTTTCAAATCGTGCATCAAGCTTCAGCTATACACGAGCCGAGCGGAGGCGACTCAGTCCGTCGCAGAAATCCGTGGTAGTGGCTAAATCTAACAGACCTACACCGTTTGACATGTGTCGGAAGGATTCGCGCCTATTCCATCTCCCCATCAGTTAGTCTGGATTTCCTGCTGCTACTGTTACAACTACCGTGAATTGCAAAATCATCATGGACGAACAACGGAAGAGATCGAACGTTCTTTCTGGTCGGCACCTGTGGCTATAGGACTTGGCTAGTCTACATTTTGAATTACACAATAATCACTTTGAAATAAAAAATAACTACTAGAACCAGGACAAAGTCGATACTTCTGACTACTGTAGCCTCTCTGGAAGCTGCGCTGCGAGTACGCGTTGACAGCACTCCTTATAACTTTGTTCGGCGTTGATAGCGCCTCGTCGTTAACGCGTCAATCCGTGTTGACGCCCGGTTTACTTAGATTCGCCAGCGTTGGTAGTGCTCGTACAACATGGCCCACGGTAGTTCCATTTACCCAATTAACTGACGTTAACACGAGGTTGAAAATGCGGTTAGCTAAATTAACACATTTTAGGACGTAGGGTATATTTATTTGTATTTCATTCGTCCAAGAACTGCAGAATCGTCTAAAACACTATATATTTTGTTCGCCTAGCGTCTAAAGGAGTCCATAGTAATATTGATTGAGTTGGAGGATATCAACTCCTATAAAAGCGAGTGTACGTCCGAACGTGCATACGTACGAACGTGAGTAACATATAATATAACAACCGTTTTCACCCATCCTCTGTAATACTTAAACAAACCAAGTGGAGATTATAGTTTGGGCTTATGATTACAGCTCCAATCGTTATAATTTCTTGTGAAATTATGTTTTTAAATATTAGTTATAGAACTAATGTATGCTATAATATACGTTATATTTGCTTTGAGGTTATAAACTGTATATAAATACAACCTTTTATCATCAATATATTTGTTTATACAAATTTAAAGAAGAGATACGTATTCGTTTAACTTCGGAAACATCTTCGTATAACATATAAACATATTCGATTATTAATTTCTTCACTATAATATTAATAACTTCTAAATCATTTGATCTATCAATATGAAATAAAAAGCAATTAAAAGATAGTATTTTTATGTTTCGTTAGGTATATAATAACGTATGTAAATAAAAATGTTTAACAAATATTGCTACAGTTTTATAATCCTTTTACCGAATTAAAAATCCCCGTCAACATAGTTAGGTAGGCCTAGATAAGTAGGCCTTAATGTTGTTTTTAAATAGATTGTTTTTTAAATGATGTACCGTATTTCTTATGTGTATCTAATTAATCAACATGTGATTTTTCACGGGGGCTTACTAGTTAACACATAAAAAGCTCTTTCAGTAGTTACCAATACCTAGTTTTAAACCTGCAAAATTCAGATCAGTAATGTATTGAAACGTAAATTGACCGACTGAGCTATCACTGCCATATTTTGAGATGGCCTTGAACATGTACTTTTTAACATGTAAGTTAAAATTTTAAATTTTGCACTACCTAAATATGGTACAGTTGTGTGGTCTTAAGTCTTGACAGTTTTATTTATTAGTTTCTGTAGCAACTTGAGGCGTTTTAGAAATTAGTGAACTTAACAAGCATGATTCGCAAGGGCCTTACTGGGTATAATAAAAAAAAACCTATTTTAGTATTTTGGTTATATGTTGTTATACTGTGGAAGGTACACACAAATGTTTAATTAATAAATAATTATGTAATTGAATTTGTCATTTTGTTCTATACTTGTTTATTTATGTACTAATGTTTAATAACATGAAATAAATCTAAAACATAATTTTGTTAACTTAAACATGCAAAACTTAATTCATTGTTCATGAAAATTAATTATTGGCTACACTTGGTTACCACTGAAGTTGAGTCCGTTTGACAGTTATACTTTACTTGATACTTTTAATAGGAAATCAAACGGTCTATAAGAATTTACTCTGAAGGTTTTTTATGAACATTTTTTGGAGATAATTCTCATTTAAAATTTGTAAATAGTCGCAATTTCGATATAATTTATTGGATTAAGCTAATTTTACATTAACTAAGACTTGACGTAACTAACGGCCGTGTCAAGTTTGATAGCAATCGGTTCAACCGTTCTAAAGATACAAGTTATTTAGTAAAAAATGGCTATTCGGAAAACTGGGCATTTTAGCATGTATGATAATTGCCACTTTTTTACTGTAACTGATGTAATAACACACAGTGAAACACGGTAAAGGTGAACTATTATTTCACAATTTTTAAATACCATGTTTAAACCTGATCTGGCTTCGTTAGTTTTAGTGCCTACATGGGCTACTGCTGCTGCGTGGAATATCTTTATTTAAGTTACACTACAACCACATTGAATCATTGCTTTTCTCCAAGTAAAAACTACTTACGCTTGGACAACTCCAGAGATGACCTGACCCCACTTTTGTTGCGTGGAATTGAGTACGGCCAGCCTAGCCACCCTGCGGAACTTTGAAAGTAAGTCTTCGTTCTCTGGAGGCGGTGCTAGCAAAGTCTCCATTTCTTCTTCACCGTTGACGGGCGAGAGGTGGAAATCCTTCATCAGCCGACGTTCCCAGATCTTCATTTTCCTGCCCACCGAGGCTGCTGAAACAAACAATCCGTTAACACGCACTTAAATTTTGCACGGAGCAAAGAATGGCACCAACTTAAATAGCTCTTGAATTTAAAAATTGCAACAACAACAGTGATATTCATTCATACAAATTTATAACAAACACAGAATGACATAAAAATATGAGGTACAAAAAGTTTTTTTATAATTCAGTAAATAATAATAATTTTAAAGAGCTTTTTATAAACCCAAAAACAGAATTGAAAAGAAATATAAAAATAATTGTAATGCTATTTTTCTAAATATGTTTAGAGCACTAGTGTACGCTCGTAGGACTAACTGCCTTAACTTGCATTAAAACCCATGTTAAACAATAAATGTAGCAACCTTAAGCTACGCGCACACTGCACCGATCGGTACCTCCGATGACATATTTTACATAGTGCTACCATGTGACTAACTTTGGTTGAAATACTACTTTATAAGTAATTAGGGGAGACCCCTGCGTGATCCGCACGCCAACCCCCAATGGAACCTTCTAAAAACATATGTTATGTTTTATTTACAATAAAGGTGTTGGATTAATAATAACCTCAAAACTAAGATGGCAAATAATGTTAAATGTTCAAATTAAATTATTTCTTATATTTTATAACAGCAGTTATAATAACGGTTAAAAGAACCAGCAAGGCTCAGGTCTAATCTTTAAAATCCTAACCTAAAAGCTAGAAATACAAAAATAATTGCTTCAAATTTTGAAATCAGCTGTTAATGGAAATATTGGAGCAAATATATTATCTGTTATTTTATTCAATTGGTTGCTATGGTAATAAATGTAAATACATGTGTTGGTATATCATTCTAGTCCTAACCTAAGAATTTTTCCGATTAAATTTATAAATATTGAAATAAAAAAGGTTTTTATCGAAATGAATTATAGCCTATGTTACTCAGGGATAGAGTCGCTTTTTATTAGTAAAACTATGTTTTAAATCGGTTCAGTAGTGCCAGAGATTATCCCCTACATACAAACAAACAAATAAAAAAACTAACTTTACTTCTTTATAATATTAGTATAGATAAACCTAGGTTGATACACATTATAGACATTGCACATTAGTTTGAGGGTATACAATACTACTAGATTGAAACAACATTGGTAAAGAAGAAACCTTACCGGATTTCTTCATGATACCCCGATTTCCTCAAAGCAGTTGTTTCTTCTTGAGTTATTAAAATAGTCAGGATGCCTCATATTATATACCTCTGGATAATTTTGTACCAAAGAAATAAATACACCTACTTCCATCTTGTCACCAAAGTAATCAAAACTCAAATGGCTAATATACACTCAAATGGTGTATA
Organism: Philaenus spumarius; assembly: GCA_018207615.1. Classification (NCBI taxonomy): domain Eukaryota; kingdom Metazoa; phylum Arthropoda; class Insecta; order Hemiptera; family Aphrophoridae; genus Philaenus; species Philaenus spumarius. The sequence continues at coordinate 215,777 of JAGFPH010000970.1, forward strand.
CTACGCGCACCTAAATAAAGAAACATGCATTTGACTTTTATAAAAATACCGGTTGGCCGTACGTCTCGCTATAGTCAAATTCAACTCAGAGTGAGGCGGAAGTTCAAGCCTACGGAGGGTCAGCACGGTCGACTGGTTTCCGCTCCACACCTACCTGAATTTTAATTGTTTATAGTAGCATTATGCAAACTTTTTTTGTAACAAGAAAATATAAAAATAAATCACATAACGTTGTGTATCATGATCGTCTGTTTATTTTGGTACCAAATTTGAAGTAAATCGGTAAATGTTGAGTAATTAAATGGCATAGCTATTAATGTAACTAAGAACTACTATAAAAAATTAAAATTCAGGTAGAAGTAGAGCGGAAACCAGTCGACCGTGCTGACCCTCGGTAGGCTTGAACTTCCGCCTCACTCTGACTTGCATTTGACTATAACACCGACCGGTACGACCGGCACAGCACGCCGCGGATTGTCCAAAAGTTCTTCCACTCCGACTTTTTTCAAAACTGCGAAAGTGGCGAATTGTCCGTTGACGGTCGGTCATACCGGTCGGTGTATAGTACGCGCACCTCCATAAAGAAACATGCATTTGACTTTTATAAAAATCAGGGTCGTACCGGTCAGTGCAGTGTGCGCGTAGCTTAGAGAGCGTGTCTAGCGTACGCAGAGATCAGTTCTTGCCAGATATGGAACGCTGGCAAGCTGAGTTGGGCTATTTTCTTTACTTACAAACTATATCACAGAGGATAGTTAGCAAGTTGCAATGTATTTTAAATTTATAAAAGGGTTCAATATATGGCAGGCAAGGCAAGAGTGGGAAACATTTTCTTTTACCGGATACAATATTAAATATCACTTCAATCGAGTTCGAACCTGAACAATGAACGAAAACTTTTAAATGTTATGAAAATAGTGATGAAATCACTACTGATATTTTACAAAATAGGCTTTTGAATAAGCACAAAGTAAGGGTTTAGCTCTGTGAGAAGTTTTTGTGGAAGAACCAAAGTTGTAAATATCCGGCAGATGTTGCGGATGTTATTCGATGAATTTTGGGTTACTTTCACATACTTTCAACAGTCTTTCGCTTTATCTGCAACAGTGGGCATGTTATGAATTGTCAGGTATCCCCCACACTCCGGGAATGGCGAGAGCGGAAGTAAAAAGGGCTCCCACCCTTTGTCTGTTATGTCCAAATGGATCAGTACAACATCAATCAAATAAAATATATACCTCTGTTCTTCACTATAAAGGAAGGGTAAATAAAAGTGATAAACATATTTTTCTTAGTGAACAGAACGTGTAAAAATTAAGAATATTCATAAATATTTACAGGGTGTCACAAAAACCCTTATCGAGCTACAATACTTGATCAAATTCTGTATATTAAAATAATGAAAATATTCAGAAACGTTTTTCGAATTCTGGTTATTATTTTTTTTCGTTAGTTTTTTTTTACAAAAGTATCATTAAAATAGCAATAACAGTAACTGTGCCCATTTGTAGTAGGCCTAATGTAATGTATTCACATCAGCAAGTGTTAAAAGTTATGAGGATAATGCGTTCAATAAAGAACACAGGAAGGCGGGAAAAATTTTCTGAGATAAGTAAAGCTCAGTCAATCTTATGATCTGGTGTGAATGTCTAAGGAGTCGGTGGATTAATTAATTATTAATTTAATAATTACCGTTATTGTTTTAATTGAGTTGTTTTAAATAGTACATGTATTTACTAACTTTCACCAACCCGGCGAATAACAATACAAAGAGAAAAGAATACAAAACCTAAAACTTTAAATATATATATCTATACTTATAAAAGCCAAATACCATTACCTCATTGACTCATCACAGTTTCTCCAAAACCACGAGGCCTACAAACATGAAATTTGGCACTATTACTCTTTATAGGCTCTAGACGCGCACTAAGAAAGGGTTTCGAAAATTCGAATTTTAGGGGGGTTTTGGGGGGGTCAAAGTTACTAAATCAGGATTTAGCAAAACCCACCGAACGGATTGGAATGAAATTTGGTATGTAGCTTCCTTCAGGGCCATAGGTGCTCACTAAGAAAGGGTTTGAAAAAATT
>JAGFPH010000970.1:227945-247013 GCA_018207615.1 Philaenus spumarius
TGAATATAGCAGGAAATCAACTATATTTTTCAATATAATAGACAATCACCTACATATTCTGTATATATCTACCGTTGCATAGTGATTTGTATTCTCCTAACCCCCAGCGGGTGGTATTTTAGCGAATACTATGTTACTGCTTCTATTCATTTTTCTGCTTCTCTAATTACAATTGACACTATCATAGTATCAATTATATCGGCATCTTGATCAGGTGGTTCGTCTTCCACTTGCACATCGATATAGCAGTAGAAGAGTAATCATTTAGAGTTTATAATCAAGTACTGTGCAGCAAATAAGGTGTGAGGTGTTTTTTTTTTATGAGAAAGGTGAGCCTAAGGATATTGTTTGATTAATAGTGATTGAATCATAATAACACAAAATTTCGTAGATAATGTAAATGGATGACTTTGGATGCGATTTAATTATCAATTCTAAGTTAGTACGGGGTGTTGGAACTGGGCACGAACCGCGCGCATCACGATCCATCTCGTGTCAGTTTTTTCAACGAACCCTTTGTGTGTTCGCCTAACAGGTTTGGACGTGTGTTTGAGAGGTTTGTAGTTTTTCGTGAGCACTGATTGTTGATTGCTTTGTGAGTTATGGAGTGGTCAGAAGAAAATATAATTAAGTTAATCGAATCCTATCGGAAAAACCCTCTTCTGTGGAATCCAACTAATGTGCAACTAATTTCTCATTATCATCAAAATCATTCCTCAGTTGCCTATTAGTTTTAAGAAACCTTTTTGTATATATTCGATATTTTATTTCTAGTCTGAATTCAGAAAATAAATTCAATTTCAATAAAGAACTGGCCAACAGATTGTGAATTTTAAAATTCTTTAGTTTAATACAAATATTTATCATCAATTACTTCTTTATTATTTCATGTATTCTTTATTTTAATGTATAGCTAACCTGTACAAAAATTACATTATTTATAACAACCAAGGCTATTTTAACTTCAGGCCTATTTCACATTTGTTTAAATTAAAACCCAACTTTGTGGCCTGTGATTACTACCAGCAATATAGCGTATAGAAAAAGGTACGTATAATTTATTTACACATCTGTCTTGGGCGGAAATTGCAGTGCGGAAATAAGTGTCCTGTTTAGAAATGTGAGGCCCAATCTTCTGCAGCAGTTTCTCAAAGTCAGAATGATCGCGGGTTTTCTTTGGATCGCTGGAGGTTCGTTGAAATCAACACTTCCAACGAGCCGCGAACTCTCGGCGCGCACACCGCGCAGGTTGCACGGCGCGAGAATGTATACGCACCTTAAAATAAACTGCGCTGATTGCAAGGTGTGATTGCAATTTTCTAAATAAAGTGTAATTTCAATGAAGTCCATCTCTTTTCTATCCCCGACACCATTAACTTTAGCGAAAAGATATTGGAAGTATTTTTTATTTAGAATTTAATCTTTAATTTTGTGTAAGGTAATATTTGCAATAGATTTCGTAGTGTTTTATATGTTTAGAAAACACTATTAACAAGTACTATTTTACCCTGTTTTCCCCCTTTCTTCATATCCTAAACCAGACGCGGTAAACTCTGGGACTTTTTATCACTTCTTACAAGTAGAATATTTATCAAATTTTAACTTTTCTTTGAAGCCATTAGGGCCATTAGGGCCTTACAATATATTTGGAGAGTTTTTTTGGCCCCTCCGACTATTCGATGATAGTTTAATTGTTTCCAAATTAAATTATTTTACATAGCATGCCAAATGAGCTATATTATTATAAATGTCATACAAAAACAAATACCTACATTTTTCTTCGAATGATTTTGTCCTATCTTTACTAGATACTTTGCCTTCAATACCAACCTATTGGAGAATACATCCCTAGAGTAAAAGTCCTAGATTTAGAAAAAACAATTATTTAACATTATGCTTGCATTTCTTCATCTGCTACTTAACTTGCTGGGAAATAAGGGCACAATGGCCCTAGCTTCAAGTGAGTAGAACCTTTTCCATAGATGATATTTCAAACAATGTTACTATTTATTTACAGTTAGTTAGATTTAAATACAAAACTTAATAAATTCTACTCACAGTCTTTCCTTTTTTCTGCGGACGATACGTCCATACCGTTCCTCTCCAGTACCTCCAGTATCTCATACCTCATCGCGGATATCTCTCCCTTCACTTCGTTAATATCATCATCCGTCACAGGGCTTTCATCTGCTTGTCTGTGCATGGCGGAGACGTACCTCCACACCAAAGCGCGCATTACAGCCGTGTAACGATAGTCGCGCTCGCGTTCTTGTCGCTCCTTTCTCTGAAAGAAACAAAACCTGTGTTAGTTCTTATATCATATTTTCTTCATGAACGATATGCACTAGAAATATATTTATGTATTTCCTCAAACATTATTATATTTAATGATTTATGTTTTGCAAGGAAATCATCAACTCATGGGCTTAAATCCTGTACGTGGGTTTAGCTTTGATGCGTGCATGAAAGTAACCATGATTTTAGAATGCTTGTGATCATTAATTGTAGTAGTTTTAAATACATCATATCCTATAAATATGTCCAATACGTATGTTAAGACAAGCTACAAATATTAGAGAGTTTTGGCCCAATTAAAAAAAAAAAAAGTAATAAATGTTAAATTACTTAAATTTGTTGATAAAATGTTTTTTTTTTCTGTTAAGAGGTGTGTTGTTTATGTTTATAATATTGTAAGATTGCTCATGACATAGTTTACAGTAAGCTGTTAATAAATTAACTTAAACAAAGTTAATATTATTAACTTAATATTTAGGTTTACGAGTAGATCCAAATGTATTTAATATATTTGAAGTTAAGTTCGTTTATTGATGTAATATTACTTATTGAATTAGTTACATTGATTTATCTGATAGTCAGGCGGCTATAAAGTCCATTATAGCTACAAAATTAACATCGAAACTGGTCTGGGAATGTCAATTACTGCTGGACAAGTTGTCAAGCAGTAGGCAAGTAAGACTTGTTTGGGTCCCTGGACATGAAGGAGTGGAAGGGAATGAAATAGCAGATAAACTGGCTAAGAGAGGAGCAGAAACTCCACCGATGGGCCCAGAACCAATGATAGGAATATCAAGAGGCTATGGGAAAGAAAGCGTAAGAAAAAATGTTCAATCGGGACACTTGCGTAGATGGAGAGAGACAGTAAGAGGTCAGAGACAGGCATACGACTTCATTGAAGGCCTAGATGGACACCTAAGCAGAACACTGCTGGGTCTTGGCAGGCCGGAAGTGAGGTTGTTGGTCGTTCTTCTGACGGGACACAACTCTCTGAGGAGGCACCTCCACCTAATGGGGTTGGAGAACAACCCATTATGTCGAAGGTGTGGAGAGAAGGAGGAAAATTCTTTCCACGTTCTGTGCGAATGTGATGCATTCGCATCAATGAGGCAGAAATATCTGGGACAAGGATACCCTGACACCAGTTATATACGAGAGGAAAACCCCCCACGGACTCCTTCGTTTCGCAAAAAGGGCTGGTTTGATGTAAACTGCTGCCTGGACATGGGGCACAGAGGACCTCATGGTTTAGGTGCAGTGGGTCCCGGTGGTGGATCACACAAACCCCCTAATAATAATAATAATAATAATAATACATTGATTTAAGTGTATGATGCGATATTAAAAGCAAATTGTCTCTATAATAAGTTTAAAAATCTAAATTTGCTATATAAAATTCGAATAAATTCTACATGTAGGATACGGTACCAGCCAAAATAAGCAGTACTGAAATTAAAGCAGCTCTAGATGGGTTAGAACAGCTGATTACATTGTTGATTGTTGCCAAGACGCGTTGTTTGAAAGTTAATGGTTCTTACCATTTCAGAAAATGTTTTTGTCGTAGAACATTATTTTCGTTCATACGGAACAGTAGTTCTGGTTTGATGTGAACTGCTGTAGTGGTTCAAGAACTATTTAGCAAACAGCATAATGATAAGTGTTGTTGACAAGTTCCGTCGTATGGATGGTGTTTTGACTCAGGGTAAAGGGTATGTAGGCCGTTCAAAAACGGTCACTACGAACGGTCTTCAGCAAGTCCTACAGTGTACGGAAAAACCTTCTCCGGATAATTTTGAAAAAGAAACATCAGTATTGTGTCTTTGAGAAGAATCTTTAAAAACCTTGATGGATTTTGTATAGAATACAAACTGGTGAACTTATAAAAGTAAGGAACAAAAAATACAGAGTAACTTATTGTGCCTCAATGTTAGCAACGCACTAAGAAAACCCTGGGTTCCTACAAAATGAATGGTTTTCAGATGAAAATTATGTACACCTAAACGGTTTGATCAACAAGCAAACAACACGATTTCTTGGATTTCAACATCCTGACGATGTCGTAGAGGCAACAACATATTGAGCGTTTAACAATATGGTGTGGTGTATCAGGGAGAAATTAATTGGATCCGTATTTCGATGAAGTGGCAAAATGGCGCCACCAGTCACACAGCTGTTGTAATACAGTCAATTTGTGCTCTTCAAATTTAGCAGTCAAAAAGAGCCTTCTGCGGGAAAGTTTTGGGGGTAGTTTTGATTTCATCCATTTCATATGTTTTTTGGGGTGCTGAATCCAAATCTAAGGTTTTCTAACAAAATTTTTTGATGCAACATCGAAAAAAATAGAAAAAAGGTAAAACATCTCATTTTTGAGCGGGTTTTTCTTGTAACTCAAAAACTAACAACTTTTCATAAACAACCTTCCTATTCAAAATGAAAGAACATAAAATTTCCTACACATTTTAAGATTTAGGTTTTGTTTCTTCAACGAATTGTTTGCGCTCAAGCGCTAGTTGAAAATTATCGTATTTCGGCTGTCTCATCAAAAACACACTTTTTCATTCCAAAACTCGAATTTATTATTTTCTCCTTCTTTTTAGTTGAGTACAAATGTAGACTGGTTTCAACTGTTCCGCCATCTCCAGTAATAAAAAAATATTAGTTAAAATAAACAAAAAAATAGTTATACACGGTTTTAAAACGAACTAAAAAGTATAAAATAATTTCTCTAACCCTAATTACAGATTTATAAACCATACAGATTCTTAACCCCTTACAGATTGTTCTGAAAATTTGTAATTGTGAATTTTTAATAGCTATGAAAGTTAAGGTTAAAAACGAATTTGTAAGGTTAAAAACGAAAAAGTAGGACGCTTTCAATAGATAATTGATGCATGAATAGATCATCTAAGTCAATAGCAATTTTATTTACGACAAATGATATGAACTTTTGTAAGAGTTTTCTACACTCCTTACACTCTATTGCATCAGGGCTATAGAATACAAGGGCTGGGCCACTCATTTGATGTTGACGCTCGCCGACTGTCCCAAACTTCCTCTCGCCCCCCCTCCTATGTGACGTCACTCTGGTACCAAGACACGCCGCGTAAGCACGGTTCGCCTTAGCTCTCACGTGTTATTTGATATAACGTTGCATACGATAATTCTTTAAAAAATTATGCATTACACACAATCACCTAAATTATATGTTAACCAAGTTTGGTGAATATTGAGTAATTATTTTGTTCAGTACAAGTGTTTAAAGAAGATGTATAATTCCGCCTTTTGACGCATATTTAAAGCTAATTTTCTCGGAGAGGTATTACACAAATTTCTTGAAAAATTTATACAATGCACACAATCACCTAAGTTATATGTTAAGCGAGTTTGGATAATATTGAGGAATGATTTTTTTCAGTACAAGTGTTTAAAGGAAGTATTTAATTCCGCGAGATTTTCGCCTTTTGGCGCATATTCAAGGCTAATTTTCTCGAAGAGGCATTCCATGAATTTCTTTAAAAAGTTATACAATACACGCAATCACCTAAATTATATGTTTAGCAAGTTTGGTGAATTTTGAGCAATTATTTTGCTCAGTACACGTTTTTAAAGAAGGTATATAATTCAGCAAGATTTTCGCCTTTTGACGCATATTCAATGCTAATTTTTTCGAAGAGGCATTTCATGAATTTCTTTAAAAAACTACACAATATACACAATCACTTAAATTATGTGTTTAGCAAGGTATTTATTTATTTAATGTTACTTTGCAGACGAGATTCTTTATGAAATATTATCAAGTAATATTGTCTGCAGTGTTACTTGAATATTCTAAGAAACACTTTTACCAACAAAGTACATTAGATCAAACATTTTCAGAATGATGAGATGTAAATAAATAAATATATAATATATAAATAATAATAAAATTTAAACTTAGAGCACCGGTAATTATTGATAACTCAAAATTTAAAACAACAAATTTTAAGTAACCAGCTTCATATTAAAATAAACATTAAAAAATATTATTTATTTAATGTAAGGGTTGCAAGCGAGATTACTTTATGTTGAAAAGTTACCAAGGTCCTCAAGTAATTTCTTCTGCAGCTATAAAGTTAAAATGTTTAAAAGAAACCTTTACTAGCAAAATGCACTTAAAATTGTCAGAATAATTAGATATAAATAAATATATAATATACAAATAATTATAATCAAATTTAAACCTAGAGTAATAAAATTATTGATGACAAAAATAAATAAATAAAACATAATTTTAAGTTAAACTTCTAGACTAAATTAAATTGCACAGTGTCAATTTAAATTTAAATAGTTCAATTGTTTAAATTTAACTATTAAATTAAGTATTCCTTAAGGCCTAGAGAAGGAAAATTTCTATAAAGCAGTTTTATTTTATTTTTTAAATATTTTATCTCAGCAGTAATTATTATGTTATGTGCATATCTGCATATAAGCTACTCATTATTTATAAGTATTTATAACTTTTATGTGTTTTATTTTATAAGTATTACACATGTTTTATTAAACTGCAGTATGACATTCAAGTTTTGGTGGTTTATTGTAATAAATACAATTATTTTCAATAATGTGACACATTTTGTTCAATTTCGTATTTAGTTTCAGAAATGTTTCAGAGAATCAAATTAAAAGTATGCTAACATTAGTACACTACAACGGTTTATTACCTACAAATTAGTGTTATTGTAACTCTGTCTTCTTCTTACATCTTTAGACTAATTGCTTACAGTATACTTATTGCTTTGTGTAGTGTCAATACTAAAATTAAAGAAGAGCGCTACATAAAAATGTTACAGGTTTGCTAAGAAATTGAAATTATTGTAGCAAAGAATACTTATGAGAAGCGGTGGGAATGGAGCAAGAGGTACCACCGTGACGTCATCACAGTGGCAGCACGGGAATGCTTTCCTTGGCGGACTGGTCTAGCCCTTGTATTCTATAGCCCTACTATTGCATGCGCCCCATGTTTTTAATCTGACAAGTAATTGAATAGCTATTAAACATTGAGAAAAACAAATTTTTAGGATACGCTGTATCGGGTTATAAATCTATATGGCTAAGAGAAACAATTTTATACATTTAATCCGTTTTAAAAACTTGATATGTTAAAAATTTTGTTAGTTCAATAATATTTTCAGCTTTTTAGTCTTCAGTTCTGATCTATATAAAGTTTCAAATCTCCAGCTCATTTATAACATGAAAAAATCATGTTTGGCTAGGCCTTCGAAAGTGCAGTATAATTTCATATTATGTTGGCTCATAGAACTTTGGCAAAAATATTGATTCAATGAATGGCCCTGTCGCCAAAAATGGTGGATCAGTTGGAGGCGATCTTGTGCAACATGGACAGAACATTGATTCTTTCTAATGGTTTGAAGAAGATTGTGAAAGATGTGCAAGAAGAATACAAAGCTAAGCTCAACTGATGGCAGAACGTAGCCCCACTGCCAAGCTCTGGGTTGTATATTTTGAAATAATGACTTTGATTGCACTTTATTGAAGAAGCAACTGGGATCTACACCTCCAAAGTCTAGCTTGTACAGGGCTTTATCACCTATTGAACATTCGGACTTGCATACGTCAGGAATGAGGAAAGCATCTTCCCAAATGAACCACCTACTACTATTGCGGAGCTTCATGAAAAAATAACGTTAGAAGCATGCAACAATGTCTTTTCACATGTTCGAAGATTTTCAACAACTCTACGAGAGTTGCCTAAAACTTAATGGAGTGCATATAGTTTTAAGCTTCGTTTTGCTAGGGTGTTACAAAAATGTGTGATGGGCTATACAGGACCTGATTCTACATGCAAAAATAAGTCGAAAATGTAGAATAACATTTTTTCGATTTCGGCTTAGTTTAGCCGTAATCCGCCATTTTGTTTTTTTTACAAAAACTCACTGTAACTTTGGAAATAGATAAGATATCAACTTCAAATTTGGAATAAGCATTTTATAAGTTACGATTAGCAAGTGTACCAAACGGAAAGAATTTATTTTTATAATTTTCAAAATGGCGGCCGTTACAAATTTTTAACGTGGAATATCTTTAAAACTGTTAACTTTACAAAAAATGTACAAGAAACAAAATATTTTCCATTTTTAACGACAGACAAAATGCTTTTTTTGTAGTTTCAGTAGGTGATAGGATAACCGAGTTATCGACAAAAAACATAATTTCTTGGTAATTGTCTACAACGAAAATTAGCCTAAAACCACAATTTTTTGAAATTGAACAATTTGTGTAGTTGTTTTTCTAGCGGCTATCAGGCTCTAGGCTATCAGATTCTACATGCAAAAATAAGTCGAAAATGTAGTATAACACTTTTTCGATTTCAGCTTAGTTTAGCCGCAATTCGCTTGTTAACAATTACCAAGAAATTATGTTTTTTGTCGATAACTCGGTTGTCCTTTGACCTACTGAAACTACAAAAAAAGCATTTTGTCTGTCGTTAAAAAAGAAAAATATTTTGTCTCTTGTAATTTTTTTGTAAAGTTAACGGTTTTAAAGATATTCCACGTTAAAAATTTGTAACGGCCGCCATTTTGAAAATTATAAAAATAAATTCTTTGCGTTTGGTACGCTTGTTAATCGTAACATATAAAATGCTTATTGCAAATTTGAAGTCGATATCTTATCTATTTCCAAAGTTACAGTGAGTTTTTGTAAAAAAACAAAATGGCGGATTACGGCTAAACTAAGCCGAAATCGAAAAAATGTTATACTACATTTTCGACTTATTTTTGCATGTAGAATGAGGTCCTGTATAGCCCATCACACATTTTTGTAACACTCTGTATATATCTGTCTAAAAAATAGAAAATTAAAAAATATTACAAATTCAGAACTGATTATTTTATGCTTTTTTCCAACGTTTAGAAGTAGTTTCTAAGAAAGTATCGAGTTCTTCGTAACACACTTTTAATAAACACCTCCTGCGACATTATTACTTGTTTCGTTTGGCAATTCTTTGCTTAGTAAGTAGGACATCTTACCTTACTAGACATCCTACGAAGTTTGTCCTTCTTTCGGATGCCCATGAGTTTGAAGATTATCTTCGGAGTCGGGAAAATGTTGAAGGGTGGTGGAAGTGTTGCGCTTTCTTCGAAATAACTCATCCATAATCGTGTCCTAGCGAACTTCCATTCTGTGTCAGCGTGTTCCTAAAACAAAGTTTGACTGTTTATAATCGTAAATAGTTAAGCGATCCAATTTGGCATTACTTAAATGTAAGATATTTGCAATGCAAATACAGAAACAAGTTAAACTGTTTTTGAATACAATAGGATATGCTTGATATTTCTTTTCCTTTGTATTGTATTTCAATTTCATAACTATAAGTATTAAACTATATGAGTAATTAAGTTCAGGTAAGTAAACCAACACATTGATGTTATTTAATCAACCGTTTAAAGATTATGCAGATAAAAGTTACTGAAGTGTATATCATTGTGTATGTATAGCAGGAACACGTTATCACCTAAATTATAAAATTAAAAAAGATTAACAAAATAAAACAGTAATAAGCAATTTGGAATTTGAGTAACACTTTAAATTAATACGTACCTTACGTATAAACTTAAATATTGTTAAATAAAACGCATAACAAACAAATTACTACCTAAAAATAAAACCCCTTAAGTAAAACATTTACCCTTTGCTAAATGGTATTATTTTCATGTTTATTTTTATTTATAATCATTACTAAACCCACAATAAAACATGTATTTTGCAGTAAAATTTACTATTTCAAAACTCAAAATAGATCTTGTATACAATTAATTTATTGTGATCAAATCAGTTACCCGGGACACAACCAGCCGGGCACCAAAGGATCAGGAAACCCAATGTACCCAAGTTTTTAAAATATAAAATATTTGTATTTTTATTGAAATTTATGTTTAAAAAAAAAATTATAACCATGGAATTTTTAATAAAATTTAATTAACATAAGCTTTAAATATTACTGAGTGTTTTTAGGTGGGGTTGATTGATCTTGGAGAAAGGAAAATCGTTCACTTCTTCCAGCCATCTTGATCATGCCTTTGTTCTTTGAGACATAGTTATAAAATCTACACAGTCGATATTGTAAATTGTACTGGATTTTGAACTTTTAAACCACCAAAGTTGGTGATCTTATTGTCTCCACAATATGCCACCCATTTATCTGTATCGAGATCAAACATTTCAATAGTATTCAAACAAAATATTGACATTTCGTCAGATGTTTCATTTTATCGTGTCGTATTTCGTTTAAACAATCGAAATAAAAAATATGTATACATACAATTTCATAAAATCTAAATTGAATTTCGGGGCATTTGAGCTTCCCGAAACCACTTTTCGGGACTCCGTATATTAAGACCCGGACGTTTGGTCTCCCTAAATGAGTTAAATTTCAACTATTATAATACTATACAATTTTATACACGTCTGACTATGTCCAATATCAATATCAATAATATAATTAATTAATTCAATATTATTACTAGACACTTTGTTTTAAGTTTTCTCCCCTCAGCCAAGTTGTTATTAAAGTCATTATTGTATTATAGCCATCGGACCACGTGTTTATAATATATAAATACATTTTGTACCTGTGTCTCGTAGTCTGCTACTCACCTCGTAAAGACTACCGCGGTTTCAAAAGCTCTGTTTTCATCCTCAGCCGTACAAGCTGTCATATCACTCATTAGAGGTCGTCACGTTCGATGAGCTAACATCGTAATGGGCCGTTTAGCCTGGTACGCACTGGGATTCTTTGTTCAGACTCTTTGTCGTAGACTTCGGATTCATATTGCAGACGCTTTGCCTCTCTGAAAAAATCCTGTACGCATCCAGTTTCATTCTGAGCCATGTCGAACCTGGTCGCACTCTCGGGGATTGCAGTAGCCCTTTATCTAGCTCTACGGAGCCACCACGCTGGCGGTGTCGTGGAATATTCAAAGATCGAAATTAGCACGGGCACGATCTCCTTGACACATTGAGATTGGAGGTCGGAATGGGATTCCCAAATTTTGTTTTGATGAGTCCAGTAGACTTCGAAAATCTTATGGAAATGGTTTTACCACAAATTTCGAAAAAGGAAAGGAATTTTAGGGTGCCAGTTTCTGCTCCCCCCCCCCCTATTTTTGTATTTATCCGAAGAAAATTCCCAGAAACAACGCCAAATTTGTAAATCTTTGATTAATAATTAATTGTATCGTAGAATCAGTTGTCCACATTTTATCGAAAAAAACCGAGAAGAAAGATTAAAACCACGCGAGAGAAGTCTACTCTGTTTGTGATTCAAGTCCGCATCATTGTGTAAAGTATTCCATTTTGGATGCAAGATTCATTGTCGCGGTGAATTCCGGATTCAGGAAAATGAATCCGAGACGCAGCTCCGCTACAAAGAGTCCGAATAAAGAATTTTAGTGCCTACTAGGCTTTATATTACGGCATATAAGAAAGGAGAGGGAAAGTCAGGGCCTACAAAGGTACCTCCACAGGCTAGATTTGTCCGGTACGTATATCGCACGTGATATATTGGCCAAAATAAATAATATGTTGGAACGTTTTAAATGTATTGTGTTGTGAATTAAATTATATTTCTTCGTGACGACCTCTAATGAGTGGTTTGACAGCTTGTACGGCCTGAGGATAAAAACTTTGAGTTTTTAAAACCGCGGTAGCCTTTACGATTTGAGTAACAGACCACGAGACAGTGTAAACAGGTATTTTTATGTAATTAAAGAGAGTTGTTTTTGTAGCACTGGTAGGTTAAAACTATATTGATCTTACTTCGATCATGGCGTAGGAGTTGGACATCATGGCGATGAGCAAGTTGAGAAGCACAATCACATTGATAACAGAGTAGGAACCAAACATTAACATTCCCCAGAAGCGTGTGTAGGTCTTGATACCGGTTAACTCGAAGGTCTCCAAGCCTAGGGCTCCGAAGCTGGCCCAGAACAGAGACTGTGTTGACTCAAACAAACTAAACAAAAGAGATTGGTATCAAATTTAAACATATTCATGCACCGAAGATACCTGTGAATGCAATCAAGAAGTCAAGAAACAAAACTGTATTATTATATCAAAATTATTTTGTGGTCCTGGTATTACATTATTTGCTGTAATTTTTAACTATCATTAAGTTGCGTTATCACCACCTCATGGTGGTGTCGTAAACAATTTTATCTTAAAACAAATTCTTAATTTAATTCTGTAGATCAAATTAAATTTTGATCGTCCAAGTCATTATGTACATTTTTCCTAAGTAAACAAGAATGAAAATCCATTATATTTATTCCGTAAATAAACTATTTAACTATCAAACATCTCTTTACTTACTCGGATGCAAAGTATAAGTAAAATGCGTTCTATTCTAATTGTAAACAAATTCGACCTTTAGATAATGATATAATATATTGACATTTAAGATCTCTTTAAACAATTTTGAATTGTCATTGTATTTTTTCGCACGTGGATAACACAAATACTTGAGTAGGGACCAAATACTCCAACCGAAAAACGTAAATTACCCGATCACAGTATTTTTAACCACATAAATGAAAAAATATGCCCTTACCTTACATGGAGGTGAATATAAAAGAAAGCCAAGGATGAAACAATTTAGATTTTTGTATTTCATGTTGTAATATTATTATATACAAGCGACCCGCGTACCCGTATTACCACGGGTAAAAAATTTGAAAAAGTTAATCAATCTTAAGGCGTTAATTTCCAACAGCTGGTACATTTGTTTTTATTTCCAACAGTTGATAAATTAGTTTTTTGTTTACAATTAATTATTAACTTTATATATATATTGAAATAGTTTGAATATGGAAATTTCTGAAACTTCAGGAACCTATATCTCAAAAACCACTTGACTTATGTACTTGAAGAAATTTTGGTTTTAGCAGTTTCTCACTAAGGTCTATGATTGTGTAAAATTTCAAGAACCTAGCCTATACAGTTTTCGAGTTGAAAAATCAAACGGACAGACTTAGCGTTTTATTAATATGATAAACAGTAATAACTGAGGATATATTATATTTTTTACAACGAAAAGAGCAAATAAATAGTGCTATCCCTTGGTTGTGTACTGTTAGTTGTATCGATTCATGCAATGCTTTGACATTATTTTATGCTATTCTAAAATTTGTACGCAATGTAATCTATGATATTCTAGTTTCTAAAACGGTTCTTTGTAGTCAAGTAGTTCATTTTTATCTCCACTAATCCAACACTTTTCTTTGTGTGTTCTTACTAAGGCATTGCTGAATATATTTTTTGTTTGAAGATGCTTCTGATTATCTCATAGTTTTGGATACCTCATCTTTGCGGTACAGGTTTTATGTCGTACCACGCGGCCTACCACAATAAGTGATTTATATTGGATATTAAGTTTAATTACAGTGTAAGGAAATACTATAAAAGTTCATTTCAACTTACTTTCCAAAACTTCTCCACTTGGTACAAGAGTCACCATTGTGTTCCCAGTCGGGAAGATCTCCCGGAAGAGAGTAACATTTCCGCCTTTCTAGTTCAGCAAAATACCACAACAGCTGATTCAAACCTAAAACCAAATAGTGGTATGTTTGTATTAGAGTTATAAAATTCGAGGTTAATACTCATTAAGAAAACTTCATAGAAATTGGCAGAACGGTCTGAGTAAATTGCAGAATAAACCTCCCCACTATTGAACGTATCGGTACTTAAGAATCATATGGACCCCTCGCTCTTTTTAAAGTATAAAACTAAACAATACAAGCGGTAATTTAAAGATTCTGTAGTCCGCCTACAAACAAAAGTGGAATAACTGCTAGTTCCGTTCCATCTTTAAAGACTGTTATAAAGGTAACCCAACATTAGAACTTAAAATAACAGATTTTCAAAATTTCGCCGTGAATCGTTAATATAATGTTGTTGGAGTTAATACCCAAAGTTTAGAAATAATATTAGTAAGAGCGAAATGACATAGTAAGAAATATCGATGGTTTGGTTTTAATTTTTTGGAAAGGTATTAAGCAAATACACGCGGAGCTCAGTTGTGACCTGGGATTACAGTTTCAATTGTTACCATCTGACATCAATCATAGATGATCAAAATATATCATACATAGATCAAAAGATTCACCGTGTTACTGTCCGACATAGCATCAAATACATTTGGTTATCTGTCAAGAACATAAAGAAAATAAAGCAGCCGCTATTGAGCCCAGCCAGGGGACTGTATGAGAGCTATTTTGGTCAGAAAAAAAAAAACAAAACAGAAGCTCATGAAAATAACTTATAAATAGTGATAACTGGTTCATCTTTGGGCTTTTGCAATCTACTTTAACAGAATTGAAGAAATTTGTCACTGATGATCGCCAGTGCTACCGGGGAAAGATCATATGAAGCTTGTTCAAAACTGCCATCGATCTACAATGGAGCTAAACAGTCTTGCCTCACTCGCTGTTATGGCCAATGAAAATGGCGATCTGGTAAAATTAAGAGTGTAAAGACATTTTAAGTAGTTTTATATCAAAGAAACTCAGTAAGTTAATTAATACCCTACTACATTTATGTTATTGTCAAATTTGTCGACTATCATTTTTTACAAGTGGACTGAACATTGACATATATATTTTTCTCCTCGATATTTTAAATATTATTACACTTGCGGGATTGGTAGTTTTTAAGGTCTACGTTGATGAGTAAGCAAGAAAAGTTTTTGATAATTTGTTTTCGTGTTCCTTTAGGAAGTAGTAAGCGAAGTACAGTTTTGTTTTAATTCAATTGTTCTTGAGGCAATAATTGTAACTTACTTTTAACTTTCATGTACAGGCCCAATGAAATTTTTACATTTATTTATATACTTTTGTTTTATTTTCCGGATGGTTTATTTCAGAAAAATTTATATTAATTATAATACGGCTTTAGTTTTTTTATGTTGTCTAACGACAGAAACGACTTTGTAAAAGATATACATTTTTTAATAATATGTTGGTTGAATCAATAAGAATCCTATATTAGTACACAATTAGTTGTATTAAGTGTTTAAACTCTGCAGAAGCCCAATATAAATACATCATACATACACATTTTTGGTAGCTTTCGTGCACGCACATCAATTTCAAATTAGAAATGGAAAGACAAACTAAAAGGCGAGATGGGCTGGAGGAGCCCCGTGTTTATTTTACTTCAGGGCCTAAAGCCCTGCACACACCAGAGTGATACTCCGTGCGATACCAGAGCGGGCGCGATACTTTTTCTTGGAAATTCTCTTGCGATACCAGTGGTCCGTGCGATACCATGGTGGCTTATGGAGCCGCACACACCAGAGCGAACTGCGATACGCGATACCGAGACGAATGCGATACTGTAGCGATATTATCGCAGTAACGCTGCATGCACTGTTCGCAGCGCTTTATCACAGCGATACCACGCGGCCAAACCATTGAACTACTCAGTTTTGTCTGTCCTGTGCACGTGTAACAACAACATGTCGTGTATCACCGAACACTTACTTGAAGTTTTTTATACATACCCGGTGCTCTATGATTTAAATCACAAGGATTATAAGAACATACGGAAGAAAGACAAGATCTGGGAGAACATCGGAAAGACACTGAATACTTCTGGTAAGTATGAAAAGTTTTGCTGGTCCCAAGAAGCACTTTGCTAGCTAGGACCAAACCTTTCTTCCAGGATAGGTACTGCATAATATTTAATGAACCAAGCCTACGTAATTATGTTTCGTGTGCATATAATTTTAGCCATTTTATTGTTTAGTACCACCACGTGGTAAGTGTTGGTAAGGTTGTTTGGTATAGTGAGGAGGAAGCAGCTTGAGCTACAGGAAGTAGTGACGCCGTCTACCGTGGGAACGTCTGCCCTTGTATTTCAATTCCCAAGTCAACTCTTTGGTACTTTCCTTTTCAATAATGTCAGCAATCAAACTCAGCAAATCGTCAAAACATTCCTGATTCATTCTAAAATATATGTAGAATCCTTTTTCATCTTTTCTTAACTGGGGCATGAGCATATGGTACTCGCCAAATTGAAGCCGTTCTTTATTTATGTCGTGTACCCACATTTTCCTTGCTCTTTCGTCTTCTAGTACGGCTAGTAACAGCAACGCTTCTTCTTCATCAGACGATGTCATGGTAAGTAAACACACAGTACAGTATACAAACACTAACTATAACACAACAATTTTACGTCTAGAGAGTCACACGACCACCGCACCCTACGCTCCCCTGAGGTGTACTGGCTTTCCCGCGCGTCTCTTTTCCCGCTCTGGTGTGGAAGCACCTGTTTCCGCTGCGATATTATCGCCCAAGTATCGCAGATATAATTCTAGGAATTATATCGCGTCGCTCCAGCGATAAAGTATCGCTCCGGTGTGTGCAGGGCTTAAAGGTTGTTAATCTGGCACGGCACTAAAGAACATGGTTTGATTTGAAATTATAACTTTTATTTTATTAATTAATTTGAATTAATTTATATTGCAAACTTTTTTTAAACGAAGGTCTCCGTATAATACACAAGTACCCATTCGGTATCCGCTGTGAACTGTTGTTTTGTATTTGTGATAACTGAAAGCTGATTAGAGTTAAGTAATTTTAGAGGAAAAACAAAACCTTTATAAGGTCACTCGTTTGTCAAAATTTCTGTCTATCACAGATGGTTTTATTCGTAACTTATATTAGAAGGATTTTAGTGTATCCAAATGTTTGTAAAATACTGTGTGGAAGCCGTCATTTCCTTTTACTGGTCCGCATAACCAATAGGCCTACAATCATTTGATCACGCAGCTGACCCGATGACGAGAGTTTAGCGAATTTACAAAATTAAATTTATATGTTTTTGGGTTTCAACCAACAAGTTGGGAAATTGGTCTATTTACAAAGACGCAGAATAGGCTGCCTGTGGGTACGACACATTTAGTTTCAGCTTCTATATCACTCGCAGCGGAAATCTTGCTTTGTGAGTTTGCAGCTTGATCTTGCAGTCTCGGTTATCGACCGTTTCGCTTCGCTCACAGCGTACAAAGTCGGCTGTCAGCCTTGATCAGAAGATCTACCGGGTGCTCTCGTGGATTTAAACCTGGTTCTTTTACAGTATTTTAAGTTTTGATAATTTTTTGGGGAACCAAGCGGGCCATAAGGTTGTGTAAAAACAAAATGTGCAGAATAATATCCTACATTTATTTTATTTAGATAAAACCCTAAAAAAAAATAATTTTAGTACGAAAAAGTAAAACAGTTGTTTCTTCCGTTCAAAAACGTGCTTCCGGTAGTTGGATTTTTTGGCTAACGTACTGGTCTGAGCGACTTAGACAACCAACGTGTGTACCAAATTTAGACCAAATCAGATGTAGAATGCGGCCGCTAGAATATATCATTTTTAATAACACCCAAAACGTGTTCTGGGGAGCACGATCGGTGCTCATTTACTACTCTCGATCCTCGGTCTCACGATAAGAGTCACTACAATAGCTCATCATTCCTATTGAAATTTGCTTATAATGTATTCTTGCCATGTGTTGTGTTATCGGTTGGATAGTTAGTTCCATATGTTGAGCCAAAGTATTTTGTTCAATTCTAGCTTTTAGGTAATTCAGATATCTAGGTCTAAGTGTATAAACCTTAATCATTACAAGACTTTCTAAGTGAAAACATTTTGAGAGAAGTAGGCAATGAATTAACACCAAAAAGAATAAATCGGGATACATACAGTGTGTGTTTTTATTATTATTTAAATGTTTGATATTACAAATGTCATTATATCATGAAAAAATAGAACACTGTTAAAAAGTTAAAGCAATTGATTTGGGAAACTTAAATTAATTCATTTATGTTAGAATTTGTTCATTTTATCATTTAAGATATACATATCTTATAGTTTCGAATTTGCGGCCAACCATACCCATAACTCTCATTTTCTCAGAAAGTAATATCTTTTGTAATAAACGTAAATTAAAGTACTTAATAACATTAAGATAAACAACATCTCATTTTCCAAAACTCACCGCAAGCAAATGCAAATAGAACCAGAGAGTAGATAAAGAAGAACTTGACAATGTCGATGACCATTCTGCCGAGAGAGATTTGAAGCGGTCCTAGATGTGGATTGATGGAGAACATGTGCACCAATTTTAAGGCACTGGAAAAGTAAATTAAAGTTAAAGTTTATATGCAATTATTTAATTCAACAAGTACTTTCTTAGATAGATTATTTCCTCGGTCATAGCAAACTTCTTTATAAATAGTGATTACTCGCTCTAACCACGAGATGGCAAGGAAGGGTTTACTTGTAGTAGTGAATTAGCCATCGTGGTAGACTTTGGAAACGAATTTTAAAAAATAACACCAACTTGGTCAAGAAAATGGTAGCAACTCGTGGTTTTCTTTTATCCACATCCGTTAGAAATGCGTTTGCTTGTTGAAATATTTTATGCTGCGTAGCCTATGTAAACATCATTAAGGGTGAATCTGCTTTGTGGCATTTCGTAAGTCTTTGGATAGTCTCGCTTGGGATTTTTCATTCGACAGCTGTAAAGAAGTCCATCAATTTTTGTTGTTTTTGTTTTGAAAGTTGCCAAAACAACAGTTACTCAGAAAAATTGTTTAAAACCTTACGTACCGTTAGACTATTAGATAAATTAAAGTAACAATTATTTAAATATCTTTAACTTTTAAAAATTTATAATTTAATAAATAAATTTTAAATTATTATTTAATTTAAAACCGGTTGCTGAAT
>JAGFPH010000970.1:258125-270746 GCA_018207615.1 Philaenus spumarius
ACGTAGACAACCAACGGGTGTGCCAAATTTGGATCGAATCTGACACTTAAAAATACGGCCGCTATTAGAGTGCGAACACATATATGTATAATATATATATGTTACTTCCGGTTGAAAAATGTGATTACGGTTGTTGGACTTTTTTGTTTTTGTTATTTAGTCAGTTATTTTAATAACTTTATATTATTTAAAATACGGAAAAATATGCAAAATCTGATCTAAGAAAAGTTATTCACCATCAGGGGCAATGGCGTAGCCAGGAGTTATTTTCGGGAGGATCTCTCCCGGAAGAAAATTTTGAAATTTAAGTCATCAAAATGACGTTTTATGTCCTCCTAGACTCATGAAAATAACAAATATGTCTGTAAAAACTTTCCAATTTGTTTAGCTATTTTTAGCGAATTTGTATAGGAAATTATAGCTAAACTGCTATGGTTTGCATTTTATCTTTAACGCACATATTTACCTACTGATCCTACTACATAAAATAATTGTCATGAAAAAAACAGTTCTGTCTGAAAGTTCTTGCCTATGCCTAAAGTTCTTGTAAATTAAAATGTTAACTTTATAAAAGAATTTTTCTGTTCCCTTTTGACATCACATCTAATACGTCATTAGCAGTAAACTTTAGAGGGTAGTGAATTGACATGAGTGCGAGTCCAGTCAGCTGTTCACTTTCATGCTGTGCCGAAGGTATGACTTAATTCTTTTCAACGAAGAAAGCTAGCACACATAACAAGTGGTGGACGTTTAGATATAAGTTTTTGTCACACTCGTCCAAGACTTGCATGAGTTTGTGGGGTCTGTCTTCTTGTTCAAACTTTTGACACTTTGCACACCAGAGAAGATATTCTGATTTCACTTCTGCTTCTGACGCACTGTCACTATAAAACATTTCCAGTTTAACAATAGCCTCCACTTTTTCAGGACTCGCATATTTTGGTATCAGAATCTCAAGTGATTGTAAAACGTCTCTGTTTTTTCCAAAGCGCTCAACTAAGGCAGAAATTAGTCCGTCCAAGCAAGGAACGAAAATTGTTCTCCGAAAATACTCCTCAGAGCTGTTGTGCGGGTGATTATATCTCGTTGTTTGCCTAACAGTTTGGCGGGGCACGTCTATATCACTTTGAAAAATGTCACCTGCAATCACTTGAGCTTTTTTAAATAGGCCTGAAAACTGTTGCACATCATTATCAGCTGATGGTTCACACAAATGGTTGAGAACATCAAGGATGTTATCGGCGAACCTTAAAGCCGGTGACAGGTTACATTGTGGATTTTGAAGGTATTTAGATAGTGGTAAAGTTAGGTTGAAGATAAAGTCGCAAACAACCAAGCCCAAAATAAAACTACCTTTCTCGACTGCAGCTAAAAGTGTCGATGCCGTTGTTGATATTGCTCTGTGAGTACAAGAAAGATCTTGAAGGCTTAACACTAGCTGGAAATTGTTCAATAAATGAAGTAACTGTGTCTTGCCTTTCGATAAATCTAGTCTCACAAAGACCTAATAGGCGTTTCTTCTTTGATTCCGGTACCAAAGCTTTTCAATATTTCACCAGTCTGAGAGTTGTTTCTAAACATATTTGAGACTTCTGCTACAGTACCGAGGCAATTTCGGATGGAGGGGACAGCAAGAGAATCACTTAGAACTAAATTCAAGCGGTGTGCTGCACAGTGAACATACAATGCTTTAGGGAAAACTTCTTGTACCGGTATTCTCTGATGAACACCAGATAAGTGGCCAATAAATATCGAAGCTCCATCATAGCCCTGGCTGACTAACTTGTCCATATTAAGGCCCAAACCGCTACACATATCCAAAATGGTGTTACTTACCGTTTTTGCGGTCAAATCGCCTAACTGTGTAAATGATACAAAATCTTCTTTCAATATAGGCCTAAGTGTAGTGTCATTTGACTCATTTGACACATATCGAATACACAGAGAAAATTGTTCCTTTCCAGAAACATCTAGTGTTTCGTCTCCCAAAATTGTAAAACATTCGGCATTATTTATAGATTTTACAAGATCTGTTTGAATCAAATTTCCACAAATACGTATGACCTCATTCTGAATGTCTGGGCTAACATACATAGCATTTACTTTTTTCAAGATGTTCCTTTAAATCGTTATCAGTAGTGGCACGAAACCTTAAAAGGGACCTAAAGATACCTTCTTTCTTAAAAGGTTTTCCACTGTTATGGGGCTGTCATCTCTATGCCCTCTTAAGGGTAATTCATTCTCCCCACAAACAATTAAGGTTTCAATAATTGGCTTCAATAGAGGTCTGTCATTCTTTCCTTGGTTCTCTGTGAGTCGAGTAAGGTAGCCACATCGTCAATTTTGCCACTACTGACCTTTATATAACTTTCTGCAGCTACCATAGAAAATTTGTGGTAGTTTCTGTTGTTGTGAGGCTCAAATCTTTCCACGGCATCCTTCCATTTCCTAAAAGGGATTACCACTAATGAGCCTAATTTTTGGTTAGCCCCTTTTCCAACATATTCAGAGCAAAAAAGTACACAATACTTGCAAAAAACACCATCTTCATCCTTGGAATATGCCAGCCAAGGCCATTTATGTAACCAATTTCTTTGGAACTTAAGTTTTTTTTATTCATGTCATTGACAGGAAAGTAAAATTTTTCATCTGGAATGAATAAATCATTCATCAATACTTTACATTTCAATTCAGAAATATTATAAAGTTGTGTTTGTTTGGTATTAGTAGTTCCTACATGAAAAATTATAGATGACACCTTACCTATATCCACACAAGTTAAACTTATGCCAGTGTTGGCCACGTCCATCTCAGTCTCTGTTTCCTTTTCCATTCGTGAACAACAAGGTAAACTTTCTTTACTTGAACTCGTTTCTACTTTTGGCTCAACTGCTTTCTTGCTTGCTAGTGCTGGCAATGGCTTGAAGAATTTATAAATCTTATTGCTATCACTGGGAGTATTAGTTTCCTTTTGTCGTTTCATGTTTGCTTCACTTCACACTTTAATATTCACTTCACTAATATTGTAATATAACCTTAACCGCACCACTACCAGTAAGAGAAAGGTTTGTCACTATACTACTAATAAACACAGACTGGCCAGACAAACTGTTTCCCCCCTTCCACGCTTTCACTGAGCCCTTCAATATGTTTTAACGCGCCACTCCACGAGCTTAACCTGTTTTTTCGTCTTACTCTTACCGTTATACTTAACGGTTTTGAGTGATTTCGTTTTCAAACATTTCAAACTGTTGACGAAGAAAACAGGTGTTTTCTTTAGAAACAAGGTTGTGTTCAAATGAAGTGTTATTCTCTTAAAACGGGTGTTCTCTTTTCTGTTTTAAACTTTTCTAGTTTTAGCGTTGTGGAGTCGTCAAATTATCCCCCAAAATATTGATACAATGATTTAGAACTATGAAATGCCTTATTTATGTTATTTTTCCATAAATATTTATACAGTTTTATTTTTATTCAGATGAAACAAATTGAGGTTATTTTAAATAACTAACGAAAGTATTGATATAATGATTTAAAACTATAGAATATAAAAATAGCAAAATATAAAACATACATTTTTCCGAATTTCGGGGGGGGGGGGGGGGGCAGACCCCTGGACCCTCCTGGCTACGCCACTGATCAGGGGGAACTTTAGAAAATCTATTTACAAAATCTCAAAACCCCATCCCCCTCCTACCACCACGTCTCAAAAATGAGTAATGGGCACATACGGCTTGTGGTAGCCTATATCAAATTGAAGCCTTTTAAATACCATGGATTTCTGTGGTAAGAAAATAAAAATCTGCTAACGCTTTCGTTCGCTACACTCAGGCCACAAGTAAAGAAATGAAAGTGAAAGTGCAGAATGCAATCAAAAGCATAAATTATTATTTTTTCTTATCAGGGAGTTCCTTGTTATCATTCTATGATTAGGTTTAACTTGGCTCTCGTTTGTTTCATTCTGTTAACGTTGCCCAATTTTAAATATTGACCTTGGGATTAAATTATTACTTGGGAAAATAATTTATAAAATAACAAAATGGTAGTGTCTATTATACATTTTTAAGTTGTGGGTGTTATTGTTATTGAACATTATTATATGTAGTTAAAAAAAAATTACCTATACCTTCTCACATATACGATCTAAATAAGATATATGCAGAAAACTGGAAGGAATTTACTAATTGACAGCCTAATAAACTAAAGTTTTGGAGTGAAAAAGTGGGTTGTTGGGGAGGCAGCCGAAATACGCCAATTTTCAATTAGTGCTTGAGCCTCAACGGTTCGTTGGAAAAAAGACATATTTAATGAACATTCTTTTTGAATAGGGAGGTTATTTACGAAAAGTTGATAGTTTTCGAGTTATAAGCAAAAACCGCCAAAACATGAGACTTTTTACATGTTTTTGTATTTTTTTCAATGTTGCGTCAAGAAATTGCGTAGGCAAACCTCAGATTCGGATTCAGCACCCCGAAAAATTTCAGTAACCCAAAACTTTCCTGCTAAAAACACAATTTGACTGGATTACTAGTATTACAGCATTTTTGAAAATTGTAATATCTTTCAACCAATGTCCAAATTGGGAACGTTTTCGCAAGTTACTAACTAAAAAACAAACAAAAAATATTTCGTGGTAGTAAAAAACCTATAGCTTAAAACATTCAAATAGCAAAATAGCAATGTAGGTCACGAAGTATATCGAATAGTTTTCAGAACTTTTTTTTAACATACGAAATGGTCATTTACCTCTAACTATAAAATAAGTATTGAGCTTGAAATAAGCAGTGATAGGATATATGAGATGAGATATGAACTTGATATTACCTTGTTATATTCTGTCAGACAATCCTTGTTTTTTCTCGTCATTACTTACATGACGGCCGTTTCGACTATTTACGTTCAGTCATTATCAAATGTATTTCGTTCTCACACTGGGAAAGTTGTTAATATTAAAACATACTACACAATATAATACACTAAAATGTACATTAAAGTTCAAAACAATCCAGTTAGGCTACCACAAACAAATATGGGGTATAAACTTGAGTCGAGATGATATACTTGATAGGATAAAACCATTTACTACACAGATTCTTAATACTAATAAGTTTATTTATTTTACAATGTAGCCTTCTTCAGTGATGCACGAGCTACAATGATTTATGTATAACTAACCTAACAGTGTGTCATGTCCCGTACTTATACAAAACTAAAAGTCCAGGGCTATCTCTATTGACATGAAACATGGCAAAATCATAGAACCCATTACTACTACTTTTCCACAGTTAGACCCCTTTTAGACCGAGGATCAAAATATAAAAAAATGTTTTCTGAATATCGCTTGTTAAGTAATTCATAAATTGTAAAAAATGAGGAATGCAATTTTCTTTACATTAAAAAATAATTCTACGAATAACTTTCAAATCGTCTAACAACTTAGAAGTAAGGGTGTGGAATCCTCACTACAAGAGTCAAACCATTACTCAGTCCTATTCTCAAAATATGAGATCAAACAGACTTGGGAGAAACTAGAGTTCATTTAATGACTTCCAAAATAATTAGTCAGTGGACATTTCAATTGAACTATGTGGGAAATCAGTTGTTTTTAATGAATTTGTGTTGAACCGATGTTGATCAAACATGGTAAAAAACTTACCCTCTCTCTCTAAAAAAAAAAATAAATAAATAAAATTAATGCTGAATGAAAATTAGCTCAATGGTTCTTGAGTCATAACCGTATAGTGAAATATTCCATTCTTAAAAAATAAAAATAAGTTAAATAAATTTGCATACATACCTAAAACATACACGACGACTATGCATTCCAAAAACGTCGGCCCGTTGCCTCTCTGCCGCAGTAACTCTTGCTCCAGCGCTATCTTCATACTTTCTGTCCCAAAAAACTTTATCACGTACACCTCCGCTCTTTGTGATACCAGAATTAGAATTACTGAAATTAAAATAACAATTTTACTATATATATAACTACACGTTGTGGTCACTTTGTAAAATATGCAAAAAGTACGCTGTGAAATGAAATTACAAAGTGATTTTGACGAACAAAAGTAAATGATTCAATTTATCTAGGTGTTTGATGTTTTTTAAATTTTGCCAGATTAGCTGGCTGCAATGTTTATAACACAATTCTTAAAATTCAATAAAAAATTATTATAATACTTTATTACTAAAACAATGATGTACAATTAATCCTTATTTGTACGTTTAAGCTTCATGAATGGTAGGTGATTGGTGGATGATTAACAATATTGAACTTAAACTAAAATGCTCTATTGAAAATAAGTAGAGTTTCTTCATTGAAGAGGTGAATATTGGTCGGTTGATAATTTGGAAACTCTCAATTTGAAAGAGAGTTTGGAGATCTGATGTGAAGTAATGAAAATTTTGCAGTTAACTAAAAAAATGGCTTGAGGTATATGAGTAATTACCAGAGTCTTGGTTTGATGTTTTTTTTTTTAATATAGGCTATTGTTAGTCTTGCAGGTATGATAATAAGTTGTTTCTTCTTGAAGCTCAGTGTAAATTTATGTAATAGATGTTGGATTTGTCCCTGCCAAAAAATAATCTTAATTTATCCAAAGTTGGTAACAAAGTCCTGCATCCAATTCCCCTCTTTATCCTCCTCTATCTCTTTGATAACCACTTCTTATATTCTCCTGGCCTAATCAAATAATGCTATATGGTATTTTCAATATTTGGTGAATGAACTAAATTAAATGTTTTGAAATGGTGAACGACGGTGATGGGCTAAGTTTGTTGTTTCTTTACTTGGTGATTATGGCTTCTTTGGGTGTTTTCTGGGACCGGTGGTTATGAAATGCTCCCCTGATATGATAAACCTGCTGCTTTTGTATAAATGAAATGTTGGTATAGTTGCAGTACCCCAATAACCAGTAAATAATTATAGAGTAGAATGGGCACAAATAGAGAACAGACACATTGCATTTTGTCAGTAGTTTTAGTAGTGTGTTGTGAAATGACTGATGTACTTTGTGCTTATGTATGTTGCTTGCTTCCCAATTATTTAATTAAATGCAGATTTATATTATAAGTTTTTGATTTAAAAAGCACCTTTTTTTAAATCAACATTTAAGAAAAAGTGTTTAAAATGCTTGTAAGTATTTGATCTATTTACGTATCTTTATACCAAAATACGACGCAAGATAATATATATTTTTAATTCTTTATATTTGCTCTTAGGGGTAAAATCATCAAAAATAATTACACCATTATTATGGTTATTATTCTTATGAATTTTGTGAAACTTTGTATCCCTGTACTGCACGATTTTTTTTGGGAAGCTTAGATCAAGACCTTGCAAAAAATGTTTTACCTTTCTTAGAATCATAGCAATACAACCGTTCACATACTTTTTGCCACACTGCGTAATATATACTTACAAAGAAAGAACAAGTAGGAGGAAGCGTGAATCAGAAACTTCATAAAAGGTTTTCTCATGAGCATTCCAGTTTTAGTCTCGGGTGCGATCATGTAGAGGGTGCAGTAGAAAGGGAAGAGAAGTGCGATCTTGACAATCTCGATCATCTTCTGAACGAGAGGTTTGCGTCGAAATCCGGGAAGACCATCATACCAGATGGCAGCCAGGAGTTGTTGGATGTTTGGATGTGCTACGAACTGGAAATATGCAGCAGAGGGTTAATGCAGTGCTACTACTACGGGTTTCTAATGGTACAAGTTGAATTGTATATAAAGTATACTTGCGAATTAAGCCCTGTTGAAAACTAGTTTTGTACAAACACAGAGAACAGATTATAAACATTATTATAAAATACTAGAAGGCTCGCTTCACTTCCTAACCCCCACGGAGCCCCCCACTGAAGCACAGGTAAACAGATTATTGCACGCTCTGATAAACAACGATTGATTAGGTCAGAAGCACTTGCATCCCAGTAGGGAGAAGAGGGTAACGGTGATCTGGATCCTGTCGCATTGCAGTTGGGCCAATATTTTTGCGTGAATGACAGGAGTTATTTTATATAATATAGAGGTTATTTATTATCCTTTGTCTTTGGAACACATATTTCATATAGTGTTTGTCCTACTACTAAAATACTTATTTTTTTACATAAAACACAACATTTGTGTAATTTTTATTTTAAAAATTTGTCTTTAAATTATAATTCTTGTTCATATAATTCTCCATGCCCAAAAAAATAATTAATGTCTCATACTAAAAATGTAATATTTTGTCACCAAAAAACATTCGGAAAATATATTTTTTCTTCCTTTGAAGATTTTAAATTTTTGAACCTGTTTTTGTACAACCTCAATGTGTCTCACCTTTTTCTGCTTGTAATTGATAGCCAGTTCCAAACGTGCTAGTTTCATATGTTCACCATCTTCATACGGAGGATTATCTGGATCATGGTTTAGGATAACAGCTAGTTCCTGTGAGCTACGGGATTGGTGTAGTAAGTCTACAGCGAACTTCTGGCACTGGCGCCTTAGTTCCTGGAAAAGAGCATCTTTTGAATAGGTAATTTAGTATAGCTGTGTTACTACTTTATACTCTCCTTTGTGTGCCACAGTTGGATGAAAACCGGTTGAACCATTGTTTATTTACATCAGCTATACCGGTAAATTGTTTCTAACTATGTTGTGAAAGTTAACTACCAATTTTTGAATTGTTTAACTATTTCATATTAGCTGCAATGATTATACATCAAGATTTCATACTGTTTGGCTAAACCATCTTTACTTTAAAAGTCTGTCAGTACTCGGCCAACCTTATCATTTCACTCACCATATAGTCACTCTTACTCTCCTGTTCAGCGAAGGCGAGGTTCCTCAGTTCCCAGGACAGTTGGAACGCCGTCAGTATTGGATCACTGGACGACAACGCGATGAGAGAAGGACTCGCTAGAGCTCTGTACTCGTTGACTCTCGACATGGAATGACGGAGAGAGTCTTCTTCAGACTCTCGGATGCATACGTCACAGCCGCATCTGTAAAATTACATTTCAGATTACATTTGTCGTGACACTGGTTGTACAAACGACCACTTGATATTGCGTTTTCTGGTTTTAAAGCGAAAAGCGATAGACGTAGGTCGACATTCGTTACTGGATATGCACGGGGTATTATATTTTTAGAGAGAGAGAGATGTAAAAACAAAGGTTCATACAGGAAAGCTAGACCAACACAAGTGGCGTACTCTACTTTCGGAATACATCTTCCTAGTCGCTTGGACGATCAGTATCGTACGAATTAGAACTTGACTTTATGAAGAGAAACTTTTAAATTAAAATAATTATTTCAGTAAAAATCCGTAAATCTTGAGTTATTCAATACAATAAAATATTTTAACATAGTAATTCTTTTCCTGTAAATAAGTCAGTGTGCAAGTTGAAGATAAATGGGATTGCTAGGAGTTGTTGTTCAAGTAAACATACACTGCATGCAGTTTATGATTATTTATAAATTAGTTACATTAGATCTTTAACAAATGAAGGGGTTTTTATATAGGCCTAATTTAAATTATCTTAATGATTCAAAGTATAAATAAAGACTATTTGTGTAATTGTGTGTATGTATGTAATGGGAAGGGGTGTAAAGGTAATTAGCGTGTAGAACTGATACAATGAGTAAACATATTATATTTATAATATTAGTAATAATAATATAATGCTTTATTGCAAAAATATAATACATGTTGCTTTTACCTTCGTCTTGCATCTTAATACAACGGTAGGGTATATGGTTGTCGAATTGTAATGGAAAAGAGTGTACCCAATTTCGACCCCAAGGAATTCAGGAAAAATATTTTTAACTCTCTAAAATGCCCAAAAGGGAATTTTTGGGGGTGGGGGTTGGTTTTTGGGAAATTTTCAAATGTAAAGGTAGGTCGTGTTGTAGCTCATTTTAAAGATCTCGATACACTGATCTTTAAAACAAATTTTTTTCATTTATCTTGCACCGTCAATACAGGGTGACCCGAAACATCATAACAACTTAAGTTTACATATCTTTTTACATCTGACATACACAATTTTTTTAACAGCTACAATTTTTAAACTACAATGACAATGATGTGACCTTTCAAACAATACCTAATTTTTTAGGTTTTCTCACATTTTTAGCAGGTTTAAAAATTTACAATTTTTAAAAGTTTAAAAAGTCAATATATCAAAATTTTCAAATTGTAATGTGGGTCATCTTACATATAAAATTGAAGCCCTTACAATTATCAACATTTTTCATATTTGAATTTTTTTAATTTCTCTATTGGCTTAAAATTTACAAAAAAATATTGATGCTATACCAAAAGAATAAAAATGTACTATAATTATACAGACATAGTTTTTACACTTATTTTCTGGCATACGTTATAACCTAACCATATCTCTCATATATAAACTCCTGTTATTTATGCACAAACTCTGGCACTACTACGCATGTTTCCCTATCCCTACAACGATCCAACCGCCTCTGTCTTAATCAATCGTCGTGAAAACATCCGAGTATGCCATAATCAGTATGTATTTGCTTTGTCGCTAAACGCTGCGAGGACGGGTGAGCAAAGCGAGCAGATGGCGTAGCCCTTTAGTTTATTAGATGCAAATAATTGCTCACCACCTTTTAATCGACGGTATCGCATCGCTCTATCATCAGTTATTTATCGTGACGATATGTCGCTTATTGTGTAAAGCTTCGGCTTAGTGTTCCAAATACACAAACATTCACTGTCTCTACACGGAATGAACTCTGGTTTTTAAACTTAGGAGTAAGGTACGTCTATCGCTCATTAGCCGCTATTGGTTTTTGTACTACAATAAAATTACATCAACAACTGTGATAATAAATATTTCAAGTACAAATTAAGTTGTGTACACATAACTGTACTAATAGAAAGCAAGGATAGTATGTGTGTTTGTTCGCTGCCATAAACTAAGGTACAGTTGTTGGTTTTACATTGACTATAAACAGAAGTGTAGGTTAGAATCGCGTGCCAAGGGTTCTGTAGCGCCAACAAACAAGAGAATGTTACCAAAAAGATATTATTGCGCATATAATATTTCATGAAATTAATATCAGGTACAATAATTGTGTTTTAAATCCGACATAAGGTCTGAGTTACTGGCCTAAAACCGTCTGCGACAAAATCTATCAATGTTTTCCCATCTATCAACGTTTACATATATGGTAAGCGCTAAAAGTCGTGTTTTCCATCAGTATGCAAACGAACGCACTGATTGAAATTGATGTTTCGAAGCGCATCCAGTCTTTCCGTCCACCTGTGTTAAAAATGTTACACTCGGCGTACATTCTCCGTCAAGTAATCGGTGTAACTGATCCATTTTACCATTAGGTGCAAGTAATAACAATTTAAATGGTTTTTATTTTTTTAATATAACTTAAGAATAATATATGCACACAATTTCAGCTATCTAGAGCTAGAGATGTTAATACACATTATTTTAAATATAAAGGGGTAGTAACGCTATTTTTACCACAAGTAACTTAGTTGCAGATTACAAAAATGCGTTTGGTTTTTTTTAATACCATTTAAGAAATAAGTGTAATACATTTTAACTCTATAGCTTTAAGAAAAGTATAAGATTTAATAATATGGGCCTTTTTTAAATGTTCACCACTTAGACCCATGTTATAGAAATGCTAGTGCATTACTGTTCCTATTTACCACTAATGAAACAAAGGGGTCAACCCCATAAACTCTTAAATCAAAATTAATTCTAGAATATTTTGAAGTGTAGCTTTATTTAGTAAAAACAGTTTTTAATCAGTTCAGTAGTTACTGAGATTACCACTGCATTCAAACAAATTTTACCACTATGTAATATTAGTATAGATAATCGGGGCTTGAATAAATTATACATTGGTTGTATCACGTTGTATTATACTGTTGAAATCAGGTGACGGCTCTCAAGATCGTATTACCGCATACTGCCAATGGAAAATATTTTCATCTCTTTTTTTTTAAAGTTCAGATCAGCTCTCTTTTTGTAAAGTATACAAATACCTCAAACACAGCTGATTAAAATTGTGTTTTGTTGCAGTACTTTTGTAAATAGAGAAGTGAAATTTAGAAGGAAAAGTTAATTTCTGCTATAGTTTTTTGAAAAGTATATGAATACTTTAAACAGCTCTGATTTTTCACAATTTTAGCTGAACAATTTTTGAAGATAAACAGTGTGTTTTTTTGAAGAGAAAATATTTTAATTACATTTTTTTTTAAGTTTAGATACACTGTAGTTTTTGTGTTTCAGTACATTTTAATACTTCTATGTTTTCCCAAAATTTTAGGGTAAAAACTTTCTGAAATAGAGGTGAAAGAGTTTTTTTTATACCATTTCCAAAATATCTTGAAAAATTCAAATAAAGAAATTTAAAAAAGAAGAAAATAATACAAATATTTTACATATTCTTAAATAAAGGCCTCCCAAATGGGAGAGTTTTTAAACTTTAGCCCCCCAAATTCACAGTAAAATCTACGCAAGTGAGCATGTTTTACAACTATTCCTAGTTTCATTGTGATATGTTTATCAGAACTTCGACTGACAACAGTGTGATTCGATAAGGGTTCCAGTTTCTTCTTTAAGTTATGAAACCCTAAGGTTCTCCCTA
>JAGFPH010000970.1:270756-317565 GCA_018207615.1 Philaenus spumarius
CATTCTGCGATTTCATTGCCAACTGGTCAAACAATCCAAAGCCCACGATCTTAGCTGTTTACTTCGCAGACACCTACATAGACGAAATTAAAATGGAAAAGATAACTGACTAAGTCCACCGTGCAACTTGAGTGTTTTAGATCAAGTTTTATTTCCAAGGCACAACTTTTTGCAACTAAATTAGCACGATAAAAAGGCGTAGCTGACCGACACCGTTTACATCAATTAACTCCTTTGTATCCGTTTCAAAATATTTTTAAACATCGGTTTAGTAAAATTATTTTTTTTTAACTGATATTTGATGGGCTATAGCGGTAATTAGTATACCCAACAGGAAGAATAAGCTTAAGTGCGTGCACAAGAGTGTTTATAGAAAATATACCCAGACTGCAGACAGTAAAGCAAAGGCTGAAGACCCAAATTAGACCTATGACTGGACACCAAAATGTTCGAACAAAGTGCGGAATGGCATTGTTTGAATAAGTACTGAATGCCATCTACGTTATGCTTTGAGAAATAACTATTTAATAAACAAGTCACGAAGCTGAACTAAATTCGATTTTAAAATTATAAAACATTAAAGGTTCGCGTCTATTCAAGCAGTTGTCAGACAAAGGAGACATTGTAACGCATTATTGCAAATAGTTTCAGTGATATCGAATCCTCGTAGGAACTATGGGTGTTATAGGGCTGCCGAACTGGAGAAAATCCATCCTGCGATGCAAAACATATGTTTCGTCTTCCAGCTGCCATTGGAACAATAGATAACAAATTCTTAGTCACGTCAATATCAGCGTTAACTAATCACAGCCGATGTGCTTGTATATCTGGTAACAATTCTACTCCAAAAAGTTTATATATCCTCCATGCACTTGTCCATATTATAAATGTTGATAACCCTCTTAATCAATAGGTGGTATATGTAGCAGATTTCCCTCAATACCCAACCTGTGTCTGCTGATTTCCATTAGTTAAGCTCTCAGAACTGGTACTGTCAGTACTTTGTTTTAAATACCTTAGGATGTGTAATACCAAGACGTAACAGTCACATACAGTTCTTTTCAATATAACTTATCTTTCATCGAATTTTGATGATAATCTTTTGTAATTTGCAAGGAATCTTTCATGAACATCTAAATTATAATTCGTAGGTGGCAAAAATTGTAAATTATACATTTTTATTGTTATTTGCTTATAAACAAGAAGGGAAACATAATTTTCAGTCGAGTCACTTGTTAGCGGTAAAACAAAGGGGCAAATTTTGTTAGGTACTAACTACATTCAATGTACGAAATTTAAATGTCGTACTCACATGGCGAAAACTAAAAATAAGACCGGCTTTAATAAACATGAAAGTGTATAAAACGATATTCTAGTCACGCTCTAGCGCTTTACCAATGTAATATCATAGGCCAGCCTTCTCAAGGCTGGCTCTGCTCACTGGATTCGATGATTTTACTCGAGTGATATTGCACACCCGTGACGTTTAGTCAATACACTAGTACCTTAATAAGATTTTCCTTGCATTTAAACGCCTGCTCAAATACATTGTTTTCGAGATTTTTATACAAATATGAACCATTTCTTTACACACACTTCTGAAACTAGTTCCCAGATTATATTTTATTTGAAAGACCTACTTGATGTCATGGGGCATGGGAAGTGTAGCTCCGCGGTCCAGCAGTATTTTGAGTATCTCGTAGTTGTTCCGATGTGCTGCGAGAATCAACGGTGTCAAGTCGGGTGAGAATGTCGCTGTGTTGTGGTCTACTTTCTGCCAGCTCTGGAAACGATAACATAATTATATTATGCGAATTTTATTAAAAAACTATCTACGTAGCGGGAAAGTTTATGAGAGTTTTGTACCTGTAAAAGTTAAAGTTTACCTGAGTGAGACAGAAATAATGAACATGCCAATGGGTATATATATGGATGGATATATGAGTAAAATTCCATTTTAAATCAAAACATTTTTTTATGAAACAAAATTATTTTGGTATTAAAAAAAAAATATTTGTAGTTGCTGAACGAATAGAGAAATGTTTGATATAATTTATGGCTGGGGTTAAGATTTAGCGAATGGCGTTAGGACGCTGGGAATTGGTCGGGTAGAGAGCCTGGTGTTTGTTTTATATAATATAAAAGTCTGGCAGTCCAGATGAAACACAAAAATAAATATTTAGATAATATACTAAGAGTTAATGATCAAAACTTGAACCATCAATTAGTTTTAAATTATTTCAATTATTTGAATTGCGAAAAACATGAAAACTCTGATTTGCAGGAATAGCTTATTGAAAGTTACCTTCTTTAATTTAGCAAAATATTGGTCACCATTGTACATTTTGACCATTTACAAGTGAAATACATTCCATACCATTTCAACTTGTCGTAAGCTTCAAATGTTTTATAAGCTTTATACAGAGGGACTAGCATATTTTTAACAATTCCGTCTGTTTTCCCAAAAATTCTCCACTTATTTTTTTAACAGTATTTATATACATAGGCCAATTTTTTTCTAATTAAATGTCGTACTATCTTAATTTAAATAATACTGTTAAAATCACAATTTAAATATTTTCAAACATTTAAATACGATATCAGTACTTGAAAAAATTACTTTACAAAATATCTTCACTATTTAAAACAAGTAAGGAATTTCATGGAAGATATGTTACGTAAGATTACCAGGTTTTAAGGACTAAGTTTGAGTTTTCATTCGAGATTGGTTATTAATCATGGAGTATATAAAGTATACTATTATTTTTAATTTAAATTTCCTTGACGGAAGAGTTTTAAAATGATCTTTAAGAATATTGTTTATACTAATTTTCATACTTGTTACGAAACACCAATACAACGGAATTCATATATAAATAAAAATAATTCTACCACGCAGCTGAATCGCTAACGTGAGTTGAGCGAATTTACAAAACTAAGTTTAGGCCTACATGTTTTAGGGCTTCAACAAACTATTTAGAAAATGAATCTACTTAATCTACTCATGAAGGCACTGAATAGCTGCCTGCGTATATGAAATATATTATTAGAATTTGTTTGCACCTAAGCCTCCAGCTTCGACTCGCGAACTCGCTTTGCGGCCTCGGGTTATGGACTGCTTCGTTTCGCTCGCAGAGTACAAACTCGGCCATTGTTCCTCAGATCATAATGGTAATGTGAACCCGGTACTTTTATGGTTATGGTGTTTTACGTTTTGATCGATTTTGGGGGAACCAAGTGTCATAAGGTTATGCAAAAAACAAAATGTGCATTAATAGCTAATATCTTGCATTAATCTCTGTAGATAAAACTCTAAAAAAGTTTCATTCTGGTACGAAAAATCTCAAAATTGTTTTACTTCCGGAAAAATCCAAAAAACGTACTGCCGGTTGTTGGATTTTTTTGGATAACGAACTTGTTCGAGCGACGAAGACAAACAACGTGTGGACCAAATTTGGTTACAATCGGACTTAAAATGTGGCCGGTAGAGTACGAACACTTATATAAAATTTAAGGAAACCCCAAAATGTGTTATGGGGACCATGATCGGTGCTTATTTACTACTCCCGACCTTTGGTCTTACCATAAGGGTCACTGCAATAGCCTAATTTTTTCTATGAAAATTCGCTAGTAAAATAAAACGAGGAAAACTACCTAAAGTAAAAGTGAGGTGGCGTACTTAGATAACAGAATTGTCTAAAGACAAAGGCTCAATTTTGGTTATCCCTTTCCTTGGTTTCATTTCTGCTACGATTCGGGTTAAGCTCGATTCGTTTTTAGCTTGCTGAGTAGTAGAGACTAGTCTTTAATTCTATGTAGAACCCCTGAGACCAGGATCGTCGCTACAATAAATTATTAGTAGGAGGGGGGCAAAATCTAAACGTACCCAATAATAAAATTTTGACCGGATTTTCTAACTTACCGGGAGGCGGTCTTTGGACCCCATAACAGATTTTTTTTTGAAAATAGCCTCTCTAAACCACGTTTATAAGCTATTTTGAGTATTGTAACCTTAATAAATGTGATATTTACATACACAAATTTTAATATGTTTATTACATTCCTGAATTTATAAAAACGAAATAATAAAACACCAGATCATGATATTATTAAAGTCAAACAGATAAAACAAAAAATAAGTAAAAATTAAAAATTAAAAAACTGAAAATTACATCACTTTGTTATAGACAAATCGACTAATTCACATGGTCAATGTGCAAGAAAGTAAACAAACTAGACTATGGAGGGGGTGAGTAGAGTAGATATTTTGTCACTGACAGTCGGTGTTGAAACAGCAACAATACTTGGAATTATATTTTCAGGATCATTAATTTTAAAAATTGTAATGAGTTTATTTTTTACAGACATGTATATATTTTTTGAGTTGAAATTTTCACTTGCCTCTTGTGAATGTTAACACTTGACAACAATAATTTTCTTTTCTGATTAGAATTTGATTAATATTTGATTAAATACAACATTGTGTTTAAATAACCCAATTTCTTCACTAAAAATGTATTAATATTGGTTTTAGATTTTAGTAAATCTTTCAGTAAAATGTTTTACTACAATATTTGCAGTTTGAAGTAGGTTCTTAAATTTCCCATCTTTTAGATTTTTAAATTATTGGGGGTGAGACCACCGCCCCCATCCCCCACATAGCGACGTCCCTGCTTGAGACTGCAACAACGTCTCATTGCGTGTTTAAATATCAAGTAGCTCACAGTAATTATGAGAACCACGATATAATATAGACTT
This sequence comes from Philaenus spumarius, assembly GCA_018207615.1. Lineage (NCBI taxonomy): Eukaryota > Metazoa > Arthropoda > Insecta > Hemiptera > Aphrophoridae > Philaenus > Philaenus spumarius. The sequence continues at coordinate 275,515 of JAGFPH010000970.1, forward strand.
AACAATGTTGTAGTATAGAAAAGACATAAATTTGATAGTATAAAAAATGTTCAATAATTGTTTTCAAATATTCTAGTTTTAATAATTTTGGTTTGGTGGCCCGTGAGCCCTATAAAAGGAGCATGCACTGATGTCATACCGTATTACAGGTTAAAATAATGAATGGTTATCTGTTGAATTATTTCAGATTTTACAGAACTCAGTTGGTAAGATTCAATAACCCGTGTGTTATTCTACTCCTTGTCTTTCACTAGACCTTCGGGCACACACAGAGAACGTCAAGAAAAACTATCAGATTTTCGAGAAAGATGTATTATTCTATAAGTTATAGAATTTGTCAACTATAAACAATTTAAACTGTAAAGATTTTTCAAGCTTATTAAATTCTCGGGACAAATTTGGTGAAACTGAACTGTACATAATTTTACCTGGCATGATTTTGTTCCCGTTTATTCCGTTGGAACAGATGTTTCAAATTTGACGTACATGAATCTGTTAAGTATATTTTATTTTATAAATATTGTAAGCAAATGCAGGAGAACAGGCAACACAAACGCGAATTAAATAGACACTATGTATTTTGTGTCCAATAGGCCTATAATATGTTAATCTGTTTGACTGAGAGTCGCATATCTCTGGCCTAATGTTGTTTTATAGAAACTTACTGATAAACCTACGTGGCATTACTATATTATACTAACGTATGGTTGTCCGTCTTTGTGAATGATCTCCTCGTGTTCCAACAGCAACTCGACAGCTTCGACAAACTCCGAGTTGATCGCATGCAGAAGCGCGTCTTTGGTCGCCACTCCAAGCACTACCAAGAGTTCCAACATCTCGAAATTCTCGCCTTCTATAGCCAACATGAGAGCTCCCCGTCCCAGAGAATCCACACAGTCTACATTTATGTTATGCCGCCTGTGGGCTCTTTGAAGGATCCTGTAATCATAACAAAATCCAGTAGTTGTAATAGAATATAAGATCTTGTTGAAGACGACTGCCAACTTTTTGAGTTTGAAATATTTTGGAAGAAAACGTATTCTAATCTAGATGATAGAACATCTACTTTAAAACTAAAAGTATTCGTTAAATAGATAAATGTTAATTTTGTATCGCAGCCCCTCAAACGACTGCCAAATTAATAATGTTCCTGAAATTTGACCTGAAAACAAGTGAATTGGGTATTCATGAAGGAGATACTGAACATACAGGGGCTCTGAAGTAAATCTAGTTACCTGCGTACATTAGCTGTGTCGCCTCTCTCCACAGCTAAGAGATATTTCTTCTCTTCCAAGGAAAGAGGCTTGGGCAGATTCGGCATCTCTATTGGTTTGCGTGAACATATTCCTGGTCCTTCAATTTGTAGGCCAACCTTAAATGCAGAAAAACACAAATAAATCAATTCAACTGTTTTCAGTAAACATACATTTGAAACATTATTCAAACCTGCGCAGATAGTAACTTTGTACTAAGGATACAACTAAGGATGTAACAACCAACTTTCTAATTTTTAGGCTTCCTAACCTAATAGTCATAAAACTTGCTTACCCTCACCATGTTCAGAAAATGTTATCTTTCTAATTAATAGATGCAGTAATGATCGACATTTAAAATACATTTACTTAACCCAGTGAGATAAGTTATCATTTAAAAGAGTTCATCTCCAATTACTGCAGTTTTTCTGGAGCTGCATTTTCCCCGCTACATTCATCAAGCAAATTCCTTCCGGCTCGACCTACAGTCCTAGATAGATTTCGAAGTTCTCAATAACTCCCATAAGCTAAGCATAAAAAAATTTAATAATGCTAAGGGTTGCAGTTATACAAAAAAATCAGGCAACAGAATTTGGTAACATTTACAAGATATAGAACGAGCTCTATGTTGTGTCTACTAATAAGAGAGTTGTGTCGTCATTTCACCCTTGCAGTAAGGTTTGGTATCTTAACTTGTTTTAAGCAAAAGATTTAGAAGGTATTCAATAACGTTAAACTGAATTTATACTGTGTTTATTAAGGGAACTATATATTTCAGTGAATTTTCCAACCCGTTCGCTAAGGGTTGCATCCATCAAACATAGTATGTAGATGATTTAAAACCAATTTGAATGGTTTAAAACCGAATTTCAGTATACAATAACACTCGGCCAAATAATAGTAGGCTACTTACTTCGTCCAAATCTTTCTTCTCGTTCGCCATAATTTCCGCACGTCTAGCCTCGTGTAGCTATGGTGAGCTGCGTGTCTCTTGGCTCCTAGGAGCCCGCTGCAAGCATTAAAACATTATACAGGCTTGGCTACTTACTTCGTCCAAATCTTTCTTCTCGTTCGCCATAATTTCCGCACGTCTAGCCTCGTGTAGCTATGGTGAGCTGCGTGTCTCTTGGCTCCTAGGAGCCCGCTGCAAGCATTAAAAACGTTATACATTTTGTGCCTTTACATTATGATTTATTTACTACCCTAAACAATACCTTATATAATAGATGAAACTGTATACTGTGGAGTTTAAATATTTTTTAAACAACAGAATTTCTCCGGTAAAATATTTAAAAATCAATGTATACATTTGTCGACAGTGGTTTTTAGTATTGATAACTTTTTAGGGAATAGTGTTTAATTTTTAAATATAATTTAATTATAACCTTAAAATTACAGAATATGAATACTAGGCAATTAATTGTTCACTATATTTTCCTGATGTTTACTTACAGTTTAATAGAACAACTAATTACCACAAAAATTTAACAAAATTAGAGAAATGTACTAAACAAAATTAATAACTTTATAAGTACAGGGTATAACAAAAGTTGTAGTTTTCTTATAAAATTGATAAGACAACGTTGTTATAACCGTTGTATAATGTCTTATCTATTGAGTAAACCTTTAAAGTAACAAAAGAACAATTAATCCATTTATTGTACGAAAGTTGTGAGTAACTCAAATGAATTGCAAAAATTTAAAAAATTAAGTTAAAAAAAAAATCAACACTAAGTTTAATAATAAACCCTCTAAAAATAATTTATCTAATATCAGTTTAATAATTTTGCAATAAGCCATAAAATCACAAAAACATTGCTGTATTTAAAAGAGTGATTATAACTTAAAAAATCAATAATAGAAAAACAAACAATCAAAACCTTAAGGCCTTTAAGCATAAAGTAGGAGATGTGGAAATGTTTATTCATAGCATCTTCTAGCATAACCTTATTCTTAAAACAGATGCTAGACAAACGTATGCATTTCTTATTACTATTTGCTTGTAAGCTCATTTTTAATTTTTCAGGACAACAAAATTAAGTCAGTGATAGAGATATTCGTGGAATGACAAAATTTTCGCACACCAAATATTTGTGTAAAATAATGTATATAAAAAAACATTAATTTAAATAATTCTTCTTGCATTCTTCTTGAAGACCTGACTGTATAATAAATAAGTTTCTTTCGCCAATTTCAGATTTCAAAGTTAATTTTAGGACGGGTAGAGCAAAAAGTAAAATCCATTTACATCACAATCCATACCAAGCTATAAAACATGTTGAATCTCAAATAAATTGGTTTTCAGATATTATTGTACTTTATTTAGACTGCAAAATGTCGACTAGTGCTGTAGTCTGGTTGAGTATTGTGCAACTAGTCTACTGAGTTCATTAAGGCAGAACTATTGTGTCTGTAATGTAATAGAAATTCGTACGTGACTTTCTTTCAACGAAAACAAGAACTAACGAAATTATTCTCTTAAACCTCGCACACATAGTGTACAAAGATGTAAATTAAATTAGTTACTTCCACGTTTAAACTGTGAAACTGTAGCAAATAATACAAAACGCTTGGTTTTTAACAATATTGAGTTATAATTCGATTACATATTATACTAGACAGAACCTTGCAGGTCATCCCGCTACTTTTTCACACTTTTTATATGATTAAATTTGGTTTTATAATTTATTTTTATGTGTACAGTATAAGTATAAAATCAATGCTAATATTGTGTGGCAAAATAAATATTAAATTGAATTAGGCCGATACAATAGTTTAATAAAGGTTAAAAAGAACCTTAATCATAACCATTAAAGTCTTTAGGTCAACTCCTAAAGAAATCTAAAAGTTAGGGGGGAGGGGGAGGACAAACTATTAAAAAATATAAAACAGTCCTTAATGACATCTGAGAACTAACTAACAAACCAGTTTAGAGAAATTTTAGTAAACAGATGATTATTGTATAAAAATATTGTAAACCTTCCATTAGCTGATCTACTTATTTCAAAAGAAAATTTTTTTTAAACATAATTAATTTTTTTAAGCTGTTTTTGGGCCTAATTGTCTTTGGAATATATGAAATTATTAAATATTTCCCCTCAAAATGAAGTCTTTTATGGATTGATATATAAAACATAGGCAGAAAGTGCTAAGTTTTAACGGTATTTTACTTACTAATTACAGAATTAATAATTATTAAGATCAGCGAAATAAAAATTGTAAATTAAGTTTTACATTTTATTAATATGTTAAGCTTGCTGTTCGAGTAAGTTTCAAAATATTTATTTTTAAATGGAGCTGAGTAATGATTGAAAAAGGAAATGTTACGGTTTTAGTCAGTAAAAGAGAGATAACACTTCGACACTATATTGCGCATTTGCAATTTCGAAAATACATCTAGAACTGCGCATGCGCACGACAGTTGCAAAACCTGACACTGATACTAGTTTACAAATTTTGCTACAGTAAATTTGTAAATCTGGAGTTCTGGTAATTGAATAGTTATTATACACGGAAAGACAGACGTATCTATGGAATAGTAGTGAGGATTTAAAATTTCTGAATATAGGCTAGTTCACAAGTAACGATTAAAAAATCAGAGACAATAGACAAATTAGCCCTGGAAGTGATTGTAATAGAAGTAAATTACCTTCTTTGAGTATTGGATAGTCTAATTAAATTACAATAATTGTATATAATATAATGTAGAAATAATTTTGTAAATGCATTTCCTTTGAGTAATGGTTTAAACATAGGTTTAGCCTAGAATCATATAAGGGGGGGGGTTTATTTCTATAAGGGTTTTTTCTGTTATGTCCCTTTTTCGTCGGTCCAACTTAACCGATTTTTACGATTGAGGTGTCATTTTAAATCTTATGATCTAGCGCACCTGCGAATGGTTATTAAAAAAATCATTTCGTTTAGGGCTCCAACACCAAGCCTTTGATTTATTTCTAGAGGGCGCTTTCAAAGGTCCAGTGCTTACCAACTTGCATTATTACGGTTTTTAACGTGATGTAATTTAACAGCTGATATTTCTTTGAATTGTAGGTGAGTTTCTAACAAACAGAAAAAAATATTAAAATGCGCAATTTGCGCGCAGGCCCCCTAGTATTAGTTTCAACCTATACACTGCTTTATACTAATTAATCGTTGTTATTTTGCCAATAACTAATATAAATAAAAAATAGAAAATTTTTAAAATAACTTATTTTATTTTATATATTACCGTCTTGTTGTAGATCCTTTCCGTCTCTAATAAAAAATATTATTTAAAATTTTTCTTTTCACAAAATGACTAACTCTAGGTAATAACTCGGCTCTCGAAACATCGAACCATCTAAACAAATAAAACTACCGGTAATTTTGATTTTGCCGTGTGACATTTTTATTTTGTTGCGCGATATGTGTCTTTTACAGATAAACCTATAGGTTGTCTTACAAAAACCGTTTTAACCATAGAACGCGCTACTTTTTTTTGGTCAAAATTACAGTTTTGTCGTCTTTTACTGTGTACACTGATGAAGGTTGAGTTTTTTTTTAAAACAACTGAATATTTAACTGGGAGAGAAGCATGCGGGATTAAAAGTGTAAACAAATAATAATAAAATATAAACAATAGTAATAATAAGAAGAAGTGTGACCCACAAGGTTCACACGATCAACTTCTAAGTATGACATACATTTACATTACTTATTATTTTAATAATAAAATTCTTTAAGTATCAACATACAATTATTATAAAAGGTTAATGTAAACCTAAACTTTCATGAAGTATACATTTTGTAATAATGTAGGTTTACACAAAAAGGAATTGGTCTTTGAATGAACAATAAAATTATTACTTTCATATTCTGGATCTGTAAGTACAGGAATACCTAGTTGATAAACATCTAAGAAGTAGTCCTAGGCTTTTTTAAATTGGCCTACATAAAAAAAGAATATTTATTACCCGTGAAGAAGGACGAATGATTAAATCCACGATTTGTTAGAAACATCTTATTGTATTTCTTTAAAGGTTATAAAACTGTATAGGATTTACGTAATAACTAAAACTTTTGAACTGTTCAACTCTTAGGTGAAACCCTACTTTTAAACACAGTAACGTAGGTAAGAAACTAAATGTTATCTGGTTTTTGCCTATTTTGTTTTAAAAAATTCTCCGATGTGCTGAACTGTATATAGTTTTAGCTTTTATGGTTTTTAAGTAACAACTGAGTAAATCACTATGGTATCTTTCAGAAACCTAGTTTGCAACTCAGTAAAAATAACAGATTAAAAACGTTTCGCAGAACTATTAAATAGAAAATCATTGTTTGTCTAATTTTAATATTTAAAAACCATCTCACGCTTTTATCAAATGATTGAATCGTTACGCCAATATTATCAATAGTTAATCTGTAAATACAAAGGATTGCAATTTCGTATTATTTAGTTTGTGATAATGGTAATGTGCACGCGCAAATAAAAATCAATGTCTCAAAAAACCCGGCTGGACCGAATTTGAGAAAATGTATTTAAAAAAATATTGACGTTAATATGCTGCGTGCGATAAGTCAAAAAGTCGACATCTTTTTTTATTCTTTATGATATTTTAGTTTGTGTTGAGCATAACTCGCTTGTAAAAATATAAAAACAGACGTTTCTAAAAATAAAAACCGGCTGGACCGAATTTGATCAATTTCTTTCAAATTAAATTTACGTTAATACTATTGGATTGGCAGTACAACAAAGTCAATATTATTTTGTATTCGTGAGATTTCACGCGGTAAAACGACCACTTACTTATGTACACATACATTTTGATTTGGGTTTTCGGACCCATTAAAATAACTTTCCTACTCTGTAAAGTTCAATTGTAAATTGTACTTGTTTACGTTTATCCCCAAAAGTTTAAATATGGCTCACCGTGGATGTTAAGCTGCGACTCCAGGACTCCAAGCACAAGGACGCACCACAATCAACTCCAACTTTGCGAAAATACTCCTCAAACTGTGAAAACTAAAATAAATGTCCGTGTCTTGCGAGAGAAATACTTAGACAAGTTAGGGCTTCTTTAGGGCAAGGGGTATTTATACAGCCGCTTATTAGATTATGGGTTTCCTAGTAATATGGATTTCTGTGCCCATAGCTTGTTAGAGTAATTCGTTTAGTCTAGTACAGGCAGTGACAAAAGTTAACCTGATTTTGTAAACAATACATTGGACATATTTTTTACATTGTTTTTTCGGACATTTGTCACCATAGTGAAAATAATACAAGTTTTGAGAGAATAAATCAAGCTGAAAAACTTAAACCTAGAACACTAGGCCTAAGTTTGAACATGAACTGTCTTAAGTTCAAATACTAATCACGACAAGTTTTACATCGGTCAGACAGGAAGCTCATTCAAAGAGCTCAAATTTAACCAAACATCAACATATGCTGAACACATGGTGAACTCCAACCATACAAACTAAAGGCATACAGGAAGACCGACAGATATTGAAGAAACGTAGGAAAGCAAAAAATTGACGTTTTGGATACATTTTTAATTTATAAAACGTTAATGACGGAGAACCCAATAACATCCTTAAGGGTCTGCTCCAGTAAACGAGAAAGCAACCGGAAACGAAAGCGCTTCTCACTCTATCCCTATCTAAACAGTGCAATTTCTTGCAGCTGAACGCTTTGACATTGCTCATTTCAAACCATTTTATAAGTCTATCTTTTGTAATTGAGTGTTGAAAAAAAAACTGAATATTCTTTATAAAATTTCGGATCCGGCTTGCACATTATTTTTCATTATAAATTTTTTATTGTGTTAGGAAAAAAAATCAAACTTTGTAGTTACAAAATGTCAATTACATAACAAATCAAAAGCATTAAAAAAAACTAAATTGCAACACGGATGGGTATTGTGTGACTGTGCTTGAAATTAGACATTGCAAACAATTTTATGATAAAACATAAACGAAATAAATGGTTTGAAATTTAACACTGCTCTTATGGGATAAAAATCCAAGATGGCCGCCACTACAGCAGACCCTTAATGATCAAGTACAAGTTGGATCTCACGTCATCTACGAACGCATCACCACGTTAGAAGCGCCTACAAACTATGCAACCAACAACGCTGACGAAGCATGATTTTACGTTCGGCTCGACAGTGCACGTATTGTAAAAACCAAACTTGTAGTGTATATGTGCATTTTAAAGACCTAGGAATGGTGAATATTTTAAAAATTATAAAACATATTTTTACATGTCTCAACAAAATGTAAACAAAAGTAAATATAACGTAAGAGTTTTCTTCTCTTCGTCAATGACAGTGTGTCACACGTATCTGAATAATAAGTTACTGTTTGAAGGTTAAGTAAATTAAAAAGGTTTTTGAAATAAAGTATACGAGAAGCGATGCGACAACGCAAGAACAGACAGGTAAAGAATTTAAGATGGAAATAAAATTCTACGGGAATGTCAGTAGAGTAGCGAATCCAACGGAAAGTAACCCCCCCAACGATTTAAAGGATGTCCACGTAGAACATGGATTGGAAACATTATATTGTATGGAGAGAACTTTATGGTGTTGCAGTTTTATTGGTTATTCAAAACATACAACATAGTAAAAAATATGAAGTTCAAGAAAATCAAGGCATCGAGATGTACCTTGTGAGTAACAAACATCAAACAACAATGGGTTAAAACAAAGTATGCTCCATTATTAAATATCGAAAAAAATCGTTAATATAAAAGTTTTAATTTAGCTTTGTGTGCTTAAAATATTCTTGATTAACGTAATCCTAGTGATAAAATTTCAAGAACTGGACACAATCAGAATTTATTGTATAAACTGTGAATTATGTCCGAAGAAATATATAGGCCAAACCAAAAGAAGCATGCATATCCTAGCTAAAGAACACTTGTCTCACTTATAATTAAAATATGCCTGATAAAACTGTTATGGCTGAGCATTGTTTGCATGAAAAATCATCATTTTAAAGTAGAAAACAATATTGTTGAAAAAATATAACAAAACTAAATACAATAGATGTTTGGGAAACTTTTTATGTTAAAAGATACCGTGACGTAATTAATTGTAAATAATGAATTAAGACGATAGAATAAAACTAGAATACAGAATCTCACAACTAATACGTTTATGAAGTATATCCGCGTTTCAACAACAAAGTTGTCATCTTCAGTGATGCACGAGCCAATTGGATACGAAAGCCAACTTGTGTATGGAAAGTAAGGACTCTCAACAAAATCATAAATAGGGCAAATGACAGATATTATATCTGAACTCTTTCTTTAACTTAATAGACTAATATTGTGTTTGATTTTTACATTAATAAATGCAATCTATGTAAATTGTGACCATTTTATGTAAATATTTTTATCCCTCCTTGGTAAAATCTGTAACTAGAAATATTGTGGTAAACGGAGGGTTGAAGTTTGGATGCTCCTAAGCATAAGGGTTTTTGCCGCATCTTCTTCGCACCATTGGAGGAGGTGGACTGTCCGACAATATCCCTCAAGAACGTTTGATGATTGACAATATACATATATTATCATAACAATTGTATTAACTTCATATTATTATATACTTACTTATAAACTCTAGTGCACATATAACCTTGTAGTTGTTCATTTAAATTCCATTAAAGTAGTTACGAACTCAAAACCACGTTAGTTCTCCCACTTTTTAAATCTACTTTCCCAGGTTGTTACCTACACTCAAAAACAAGATGGCGCAGTGGTTGGTGAACGAAGCCAGCAGGGTCGGAGCACTCTAGTATGTGATACAAAATATCGGGAGACAAGTTAAACATATTTGAACTGTCATCATTGCTACCAATCAGAGAAGTTACACCATCCTATTGAAATAGACGAATTAATTCATATTTCAGTTGAATTTGTGTTCACCAACTTTCAGAATACGTTTTACATTATATCAATAACCTTATTTAACACTTAACCAATGTGCTTACCAATTCAAAACTTTGTTTCACTAAATGTAGGCCTATAGATAAAATAAATAAGGGACTAACCTTAAACTGTGAATACACAATAATTTCAGCCCTTGATCTTTTAGAATTCATAAATACCTCAGCATTTACTGTATGGTATTGTATGCACACCATACAGTCTTGCACTTAATTGTTTTCATTCAAATCCTGTTTATATAATGACATATTATATCTTGACTACATTAAGTTATCTAGCTTACAATATATGAGTAGAACAAACAATACACCCCTGCCCCCACCCCCAAAGTTATAAATAAAGTTAGAATAAAGAGATAATTGTCCTTCATATTGTATGTCAGAATGTCGTCAAATTGTTTTTTTTTTTAACTTAAGAACTCGGTATCTTTCCACACTTCAAGCTTAAATTATATTTGATCTACATTTGACATTAGGCCTATCATTGCTCGTGTACTTAGCTAAGTAATCAGCTTATGTTCATTAGGCTTGGCTTTACATCAAGCATTCAGTAATGTGTCACTACGTGTAGACTTTATTGTATGTTACCTTAATGTAGCTCGTACATAACCTTGCTTCCTGAAGGGGAATTAGCCAATGGAAAAGTCTTTAGCAAATAAGCTTTGCACAGTAAAGTGCTAATACGTGTTGGAACGCTGCAACGTTTAAACTTACTGATTTGTTTTGACAAAGTAAAATCAATGAATACAGAATTTATAAGCAGTGCACACCCATGTTAAAGATTCAGCCTAGTTTTATTTGAATCTGGCTAGCTTAGCGCTCTCTGTCTTACTCAAACTTGGCGCGGAAGAGCGATAAGTCACAGACGGATGGAAATTTTCAGTCAGCGCTGCCTGACGGCTGCCACGCTAAGCTTGATTTGGCGGCAACCAACCGGGCTGACTATTCTCCATAAGCGTTGAGCTTCTTATAAGTTCTGCATACATTGGTAAAATATAGAATGCGACCGAATGAAGGTCTACCGATGTTAGTTCTGATAAAATGAAACAAAGAAGTTAAATAAAATCAGTTCCACACACACGGAGAAGTCTGAGTTTAAAATTCAACTTTCGGTTATTGTAGGGTCATGCAGCTTAGGAGGAAAAACGGAAATAATAAAGAATCTCTTGTTGTCTAGAAGTCATACTAAAATTTCTCAGGATTAAGTACAGACCTGAAATGTTTAAGATAGTTATAAAGATGTTGATCTGTATTTTTCAAATTATAAAACCTAAAATGGTACTATATATTTTTAGCACAGAAAATGCAGCAGACTGTTGGGATTTAAATTTTTTTGCCTAAGTATTTACTTACTAAATTGTATGTTGCAGACAAGAAGAAAACTGAAAGCCAGTAATTAGACTCGAACCTGCGCAATGTATAGAAGTTTCCAATTAATAATACCACTAGACGAGCACAGTAAAAACAAGCTGACTTTAAGGTAATCTAAAGAATTCAGCAGCGAATACCTCTCCTCTAGTTGGCATTCGTATACCGACTAACCAATACAAAAACATCGGTTTACGTCTTGTAGACCGATTTATCCCTTTTCTGCGTGATTTTGGAAATCTGCCAATCTTTGTGTGCCTTGTAACAGTGGTTTCTAAAATTCTGTTTGTATTTAGTTTTTATGACATCTCAGTTCTAGTATTCTAACTCTGGGTTCCTCTTTATATTTTTAGGTTAGTAAACGTAGATTTAGTAATTTAGGTTTATGTTTTTTTTCGTTTATACATGTGTTAACTTCAGTTTTTTCACTTGATAAGGAGAGGTGATTTATTCTCTGGAAATATTGTGTATCATTTTCCTATACACAAATGATGGCAAATTTCAGATAAAAAATTGTAAAAATATGATGAATCCACCGTTAGAAACTAATTTTAAAACCAGAATTCACTATTTATTAGAGTTACATCAGAATTCACTATTTATTAGTGAACAACTTTTTATATATTTTCTCTAGATTTTCATTTTATTATGCGGTATGATATTCACGAAATGTAGTGCATTACTTTGTAAACAGAAATGTTAGCAAATGTTTGAATGGCCTAAACGTATATTGAACTTAATTCTAACTTCGTGGATCACAAAGTGGGATTCATACATCTTTTGGTAATGCAAACGATTTGGGCCATATCGAATAAGTTGGAGAAATGCGAAATAGTTAAGCACTACAATCTTTCTGTATCTCTAACCACCTAGCAAGATTTGCCAAAATTGTAATAATAAAAACAAAGCATCAACAAGTAACATACTCAACCATCTAACCTCGACATTGTTTCGCAAAACATTTAGGCTGCAATTCTTTTGGAAGTAGAAGGGGAACTAATTTTTTTTATCAAAACGTTTGATCATATGTTGAAACTACAAATTAAAAAAAATGTTTTGATGTGCAAAACAAAGTTTATTGGAACAATACCACTTGACACTATAGTAAAATATATATTTTTGGTGCACAAGACGTAACGTTTTTACTGTATACTTTAGACTGAAAAAGTTGGACCATCGTGTAGCGTAAGTAACTCCAATTGAGGGTGCTCAATATCTCACTAGTTTTTACCTTAGGATAGTTTTTACTCAATATCCTTAGTTCTTACAGTGATTGAAACATTTTTAAATGGTAAAATGAAATATACGCCACAATACAAGTTCACCGCTTTATTTTCATTATTTACATGGTTCAACCAACTTCAATTTTGAAGATTATATATTTATTAAATTATACTTTTTTACGGATCCTTTTCTATGTTCGTTTATTGTCATTCATCATAATCGTAACTAGGGCAAACATGTTTTCTCCAAGACTTTCAGTTATTATCCTTGTTATTAAATTTATGTTAACATTACCCACCTGTCTACATCCAAATGTAATAGAAACCGTAGAAATGCTCGTCCTCGAGCCTTATGATGTAACACTATCGATTACTATACTGCGAACAACTGTTGGTCTATTGGGAAACAGGTGTTTTGTTAAGTCTTCTGATTTTCTATATCTATTGCAGCGGAAAATTTCCGTGCAATTCCCGAAATTTTGAATTTTTCAAATATTTTTTTTGAATAATTCAATCTTTCTAGACTACTACGGGCATCATACGTATGTAGGTCATAGAAATGCAAGTCAGGGCAAGATGAGAGTTAGCTGGCGAAAAACGGCAAAAGTAACTTAGCCGAAATTATCTGATTTCTGAGGGAATAGCCGGGATTTAGGAATTTGCGAATTAGTGGTTTTATGTGGTCAATGCATTACGCTAAACGCTTATGTATTGGATATCTAATTCCCGAAACGTAATAAGGGAAATTGCTTACGTAAAATGCGTTCAAAGTTAAACAAAAAATTCAATTTAACTCAAAATCCAAAAGTAAGGGCATTTTTGGATTCAGGAAAAAATTCCAAAAAATAAATGTCATGACAAAAGGTCATAATATTAATATTAAAGAAAATGCTTTAAAGTGGCGAATTTTGTATAGTAAAAAAGTACATAAAAAATAAAGTTATTTTAAATATAATGTATACAAAGTATTATTTAAGTAAAGTTTTAATGGAAAATTAGAAGAAAAAGTTAAATATAATTTGAATGGAAAGGTGACAATTGTAAAACCTTTAAGAACAAAAGTTCAGGTAAAATAAAGTTTTAAAGTCCATAAATAATTCAAATAGATTAGTAGCTAAACAAATTGTATAATGATCCAGTATATAAAATAAATTTCGGTAATATAAAGTAAAGAACAAATAGTAAATTCGTAAAACTCCTAAGTCCAAGAAAAACGAAGAAATAAGGTCAAAAGAAGAGAGACTGCGGCTAGTAACATTAAACCACAAGAAAAAGAACTGAAGAAAAGGAAATCGTCGGAAAATGGAAAATGGAAGACTTCGTGGCGAAAATCTGCGGAAAGTGGTCGGGACACGCGAAAATGTAAACGAAACGTCCTACAACTACCATTCGAGTTTGTGCGTAAAGAAGAAGATGTGGGAAGAAAGAAAATCCAAGTAGCAGGAAAATCCGATGGAAATTAGTAAAGTTATTAAAGAAAATCCAATAACAATAGAAGAAACGACAAAGAAAACGCGGCAAATCTCAGCGCAAGGGCGCATGGAGAGAAGAGGGGATGTGGGATTGCCAAAGTTCAGGAACTGAGAAATCAACTTAAAAAAATAGTTTTTTAATTAAAATAATTAAAAAGTAAAGAAATGATAAAGGAAAAAAGTCATTAAAATAATTAATACTATAGTAAAGGAAAACAAAATCTTTTATAAATTGCAAATTGGAGGATGCGACAAAAGGGTGCAAAATACCAGCAAGGCCATACCTGATTCGGAGGGAAACTGGGTATAAATACAGGGTACCCAGCGACTCTCGGTCTCTTTCTTTTTACAAAAATCGTGATTGAGCTTCTAGACATCGTGGGATAACCAGACGAACGGACCTAGGACCATCTGCCAACTTCCAGAAAGAAAACATCTGTAATTCACAGGCACGAGACAACTTGTGATTCCAGTCGAAGGACATACAGCTACAACTTATAAGGTCTGTGAAAATCGAAAATACGTTGCAGATTTTCCCTAAAATTTTGCCTGAGTAAATTCATTAAATTTATTTATTATACTGGGTTAGATATTTTATTAATCTTGTGGTGTATCAAGTTGCATTCATTAAATTAAATTAAAATTTGATTAAAGTAAAAGTTTAAAAATAATAATATTTAATAATAAAGAGATTTAATTAATTAGTATTATAAATAGAATAAAAGCAATTTTCAAAGTAAGTAAATTCATAGAAAGTTCTGCCATTTTAGATTAAGTTAATTATTTTTGAATTTATTGTATAAGGTAAAAATTACCAAAGAATTTAAATATTTTGTGTTTCAGTTTTTTTAAATTTCTGTTTGAATTTAGAAGTAATAAATTCAAAGTTTTTATTTTGCAGAACAGAATTAATTTGATTTTATGTTACCTGTCTTGCACATCCAATAGTGTATCCCATGTATTCAGATATTAGAACTTGGTTAAATTATAAGTTAAACGAAAGCACAGATAATTTACGTTACAAGGTTAGTTCCAGTGTACTTACAACTCTGAGGTTTACAGAAAGTAAAAAAGAGTCAGTTTAATTGAGCTAGTGTGTTAAATTACTGGGAGTTAAATATAATTATTTTTTTGGTCAAAATATTTAGTAAATTAAATATTTGGCAACAAGTTGCTTCACCTAGGCGAACAGAAAAGCCATTGTCTCCCAGTAGTTGATAGTAATTTATTTTGCAACAGAGCTTGGCGTTCCCAACAAAGTAGTGGAACGTTTCTAGAGAAACAAGCTTTTCGTTGTACTATCTAGCTTATTGTAGGGAGCTGGCTTGATGTTTAAGGAATACAGATCTTCTCCTTTAGCCGGCATTCGCATACTGTTAATCTACTTAAATAAAGTCGGTCTAACCCATGTACATCGGTCGACTCTGTCAGGTTTATCTTTTTTTCTGCAAAGTTGGCACTATCAAACGTAGAATGCAATTTTTACTTTACCGTTTGTGGGTACGAATAACTTACAATTCATTTTACTTTAATATCGCTCACATTATTGAAGGATTTGTTCTTCACCTGTTTAATACATTGTACATTTTCTAACAATATAGTGAAAATAACACTACTCGATAGAGATTACAGATAGACATAAACTCCTAGCATTATACAACGTCAGGAATATTTTTTAAAAGTATTTAGACAGAGCGAGATTAACATTCGTCTTTCGAACAAAACATGGTGAATATTTGTATACATAGGGGTATAATAGCTGGTAGGGGATACAAATTCCAGATTATTAAGAATATAAATTGTCCTGATCCGAAAAGGTAATGTTGGTTTTCAGAGTAATTCAATTAATTGATCATTAAATACAATATTATAAGCAGGATGAGATTACTTGTAGCTTAAGTTACATAGATATGGCAGTTGTAACTGCTGCCCACGTGTTGGCTCATCTGTTGCAACTAGCAGACTACAAATGGGGCTGGTACGAAAAGCTTCAGGCGTAAGGTGGAAATCAGTGTTACAAACGGAATAAATATTCTTTAGAACCGATCAAATTTCGAACCAATAGACTATGAAGCCATAAGTTCTACAAATTTGTTAAATGTGAGTTCCAAGAAAGTCTACGGTCGAATATAACACGTACACACAAATGTAACGGTATTGTATGATTAAAGCTGATTTTCGTTTATATACAGAGTGACTGGCTCTTGGTGTGAAAAAATATGTTTGGTAATAATGTCGACTTAGGGGAGTAAGAAACAAATGTTTAAAATTTGTTATCTCAAAAATCCTATTTGTAGCAATTATTTAACTTTTTCCTTAAAATCTGTGACTTTTTGTTAAAAACTAAAATTTTCTCCTTTTTTGCTTTGTAAATAATAATTTCATAGGTTTTACTTTAAGTTTATGAAATTTCGATTGAAAAAAGATAATTTTAAGCTGTTTACATAACGGTTGTGTTGTATTTATTACCAATAAAAGTTAGAAAATTATAATTAAAAAAAAAAAAAAATGCAACAAAATTCAAACCAATAGTTTGAGTCTATTTAAGTGAGATTCAAGTGTCAAATTTCACACAAAAACCTGTGCATGTAATAAGCTTTGATTTGATATAAAGAAGTATATGTTTTCGTTTAAACTAGTGGGAGAAAGTTAAGTTAAATGCAAAAAGGCCATTATACAATTAATTTGATTATTATTTTGAGGATAATAGAGAAACATTTGAAACATATACAGCTTGTATTAATTACACAGACAATCCTTAAAACAGTTCTAAAACTTCACCTATCATTTTCAAACTCTTCCTCTCTTCCTCATCGCTCTAACTATAACTTTAAAAGATAATGTTTGTCGAAGTTTCTCAAATGCTGCTGCTATTCTTTCTCTAAGCTCTGGTTTTGGGTTCACTGGTGTTGAGTATAATCTTCTTTCATGTATCCCCAGACAAAAAAAAAATCCACATGCGTTAGGTCTGGAGACCTTCCCGGCCAAGCCTTAGTTCCACCCCGTCCTACCCATGTTGGATAGTTCAGTGACAACCATTCTTGTACCTCATTGCTGAAGTGGGGAGGAGCGCCGTTTTGTTGGTAAATTATCCTGTCTCTTAGAATGTTGTCAATGCCATCTAAAAAACCTGGAAGGTTGTGCTGAAGAAATTGCAAGTAACTTTCTCCGATCAAGGTTTCTTCAAAAATGTGTGGTCCTATGAGTTGGTCTCCTAATACATCTGCCCAGACATTAAGGGTCTGCTGTAGTGGCGGCCATCTTAAATTTTTATCCCATAAGAGCAATGTTAAATTTCAAACCATTTATTTCGTTTACTTTTTATCATAAAATTGTTTGCAAGGTCTCATTTTAAGCAGTCACAATACGCATCCGCCATGCAATTTACATTTTTTTAAAATGCTTTTGATTTGTTATATAGTTGACATTTTGTAAGTATAAAGTTTGAATTTTTTCCTAGCACAATAAAAAATTAATAATGAAAAATAAAGAATATTCATTTTTTTCCACACTCATTACAAAAGATAGACTTATAAAATGGTTTGAAATGAGGCAATGTCAAAGCGTTCAGCTGCAAGAAATTGCACTGTTTAGATAGGGATACAGTGAGAAGCGGTTGTGTTTCAGGTTGCTTTCTCGTTTACTGGAGCAGACCCTTAATGTGGAAACGTATTTGAAATGTTTTTTTCATTGTTGCTTTAGGATTTTGTTCTGCCCATAGATGAAAATTGTGGGTGTTAAATATGCCATCTCTGGTAAACAATGACTCATCAGTCTACAATATTTTCTTTAAAAAGTTGTACTGCTTAATGTCACTGTTTAGCAGCCAGCGACAAAATTCAACTCTAGGAGAAAAGTCAGTTGGCTGTAATACTTGAATAAGAGTGAAATGGCATGCATTAAGGTTGTTTTTGTGTAAAATGTCCAAAATATTCCACTGGGACACCAACTTCACGGGCAACCTGCCGGCTACTAGTTTCTGGATTATTATGAATAATATCAAGAACAAAATCTTCCGCTCCTACGTCATGGATGATATTACTTACCTCATTAGAAGATTTAAACACAGTGCCCCTCTCCACTAGTCGCTGACGTAGCCTCGTAAACACTGCCGAGCTAGGTGTTCGGCGATCAGGGTATCGAAGAGCGTACTCTCTTCTAGCGGCAAGTGCATTGCCATTACAAAAACCCTCTTGAGAATTGAACTCCATGATAGCTTTCACTAGACTAGTTTAGACATTTAGGATGTGCATTCGGCAATGTATACGCATGTTATTGCAACTTTGTTCAATCATAAACTTACATTTTAAAGGAATTACTCAAAGGAAATCTTATCAGAGCTTAATGATAGCATCGCTTATAAGACAGTGCAGGAATACAGTGCAAATATTTTATTATTAGTAAACTTTCATGTGCACTTTGACCTCCAACAAAAATTCACTATTACTAATTATCCTAATAGGCTAATGCTAAATACAATTTGATTTTTGGTTTTGTTGTAGTAAAACACTATGTTTTATTACACTTCACCCCATTTTACTCCAGCTAGTTTAAATGAAAACAAATATTTTTTTATATAAAATCAAAGCTTATTACACGCACAAGTTTTAGTGAAATTTGACAATTGAATTTAATTTAAATAGACTCAGACTATTAGTTTAAATTCTGTTGCAATTTAAACAAAATTATAATTTCCTAACTTTTATTTGTAATAAATATGACATAACAGTTAGGTAAACAGCTTAAAATTATATTTTTTCAATTAACATTTTATAAACTTTCAGAAAGACCCTATGAAATTATTATTTTTACAAAGCAAAAAGTGGAGAAGAATTTAGTTTTTAACAAAAAGTCACAGATTTTAAGAAAAAAGTAAAAAAATTGCTACAAATAGGATTTTTAAGATAAAATTTTTTAAACATTATTGATGTCTTACTCCTCTAAGTCGACATTATTACCGGATATTTTTTTTCACACCAAGAGCCAGTAACCCTGTATAATGCAGAGCTATTATAGTTCTGTCCTCGATATTAATACAACGTATTTTAGCAGTGGAATTTTGTACATTTTTAGTTTAATCATAGTTAACTGCGGCGTTTCTTCGTTCATGATATGTAAAAATTGCAACGAAAAGAGAATAATGGACGTGGGTCAGTATAAGTTAGGTGCAATGCTATTAATAGTAACAACACACTGTCCTGACAAAAACAATAAGCTTGCTTAAACTCTTGTAAAAAATAAAATAAGTATATTATGTAAAATCAAATGAGACATAACATATAAAACATATTTTAGAGCTAATCTCTTCAAAGAAGAATAGGTATGGACGCTCATGACTACAGCCATCTTTTAATCAACCAACCCGATTTCTGCAAATTTACCTTGTTATTGCAGTGTATTGGGATATAAATGCAAACATTTTTTGCCTAACCTTGAAATTTTTTTTGCCATATGTTTATATATTTTTAGTTGGCCAACGCGTAGCCTATGTAGGGCCTACATACATTTTTTCTTTTTTCTTTTATAATATTTTAATGTAAATGTAAACCTCGTTTTCAAGGTTTTTACATATATACACATTTTGACTTTAAAAAAAAAAAGAAAAAACTAATACAAATTTGTAATGTTTTTGAAAAATTGATATTTATTTTCAACAAAGTTTATTTAGATATGCGTTTCTTCTTGCAATTGGATAGTTTATGGTAGGTTTGTTCAAGTATAGATCGGTTTGCTTATTAGTGGCATTTTATTAACCTGTCGTAACATGTCACACAATTTTTGAATCGTAGATCAGTGGCATCACTTTTATTTTCTTGTTTCCCCTGGAGGGCATGTGCTAACAATATTGTAAAAGATGTTGTCAAAGCCTGGAGCAAAGTCCTATGCCGACAATAAAGCAGACTTTAATTCTACAATCTTAAAAGGAACATTTAAGGTGCAATCATTAAATGGACCTACAGTAAACGGTATTAGTTATTGAGAAGAATTACGTTAGGCGTTAAAATATGCGGCAGTTGATGAGAATTTAGCAAGCAAAACAATACTTAAAAATGCTAACAATGTACACGTAATTGGTGGTCATAACTCCATCTAGCAGTGACAGAACCACAAACAGAAAGAAGTTCTTCGCATAAATCATACGCGTGTAATTTACCGAAAAATATTTCCTACTTTGGTTACAAATTGTGCTAAATTTTGCAATTATTTTTTTTTTTAGAAATTCTTTGGTTGGTCTTATATTAAACTTTCTGAGGCCACTTAGGCGTAAACTAGCTCCTCTTTACAATCGTCGTTACATCAAGCAACTGGTTGAACTAGTTTTTTTTAAAAAAGGGAACATATTTCACAGATCTTTCCTACGAACTACTAAAATTTTAGGAGCAGGCAACTCAAGTTGTGGCAACCCAGTTACGTTGTATTAGAAGATTTAGAGACTGAAGGTGAAGCAGATTTTTCTTTACACTAGATTTTGATTTATATTTTTTAGTATGATTTTCGTACAAAATATTTCAGTCGATAATCAGGGAAGCCCTAGCGTCATCAGGTCCCATGCACTAAAATTAAAGCGAGATGCAAATTTTCAGGGGTACTGAAATTCATGTTGACAGCTTCCTCCTAAAGGCTATTGGCGAGTTTTGGTACGACAGGGTTCCTTTAACATTTTCATGTATGTCTTAAAAACTACAAATCACACAATTTTATAAAAACTTTGGATGTTCTTAATGCACTTTCGAACTAAACCCCACACGAATTTATCATTCGCTATATATTGTTTGGGCTACACAATTTTTATTGAGTAAAATATTTGTTGAGTTTTGATTATTGGAATTTATGTTTGGTACATAAATATAATTGTGATGCATCACGAAAAAATAACATACTATGAATGACATAAAAAACAATTTCTTCTACAAGTGTAGTACAAATTAACATTACTACTAAAATATCACAAAAACAAATATGTTATATAACTTTTTATTTAATTGTTACACTAATATTACATTTGTGATCAGTGTGTTCTTTTGTTCTGTTCCATTACAATATTAAAAATATGTAAACTTGTTTTAAAATAGTCTTAGATTTTCTAATAAAATTCTATGTTGGCTAAGGCAATTTTACCAGAATGTAGTTACCAGTATATGACATAAACTCTATCAGCATTTCAAAAAATATTCTGTTAAAATACATCTAAAAGTTATTTGTTTCAAGATGTATTTAATTTCAAAATCGATTTTTACTTAGCTACGGAGATAGGCTACGGTTTCTATAAATTATAGTGTGAGTGTAACTATTGAAAAATAAGAGTGCAAAACTATTATTTATACTAAATAAAATAACTATTTAGTCGTTCTTCTTTGAGTGACAGATTAAGATTTTAAGTTTTCAAATATTTTTTAGAAACATTTTACTATGAAACTAATCTATTACCGCCAGGAAAAGTTACACTAGATAACTGAATCCATGATCAATCACATTGCGCATCTTTTTATAAGATATCAATATAAAATAATTATATTAGTTTTAACAAATTATTTATTTTTACTCTATACAAAGTTGTAGTAACCAATATAGCCAGTATCCAGCAGAAAGCACAATATGATTGTTATGTGTTATGATTCAATGAATAATTTTATTATGATATATTAATTCGATATATTCATTGTTAGAACGTAAATTCGATCGGATCATCTCAATGTAGAAACAACTTTATTTGCAATATCTATGATAGTCAACTTTATTAAAAAAAGGGGGGAAACACGAGTAAATGTGTTGCCAGAAAAGAAGAAATTGACTTCACATCTTTTGGAATTTTTCATTTATACTCTTAAGCGTTTTATATCCTAACTAAAAATGGTTTTAACTTGACAACTTTGCTACTTTTCAGATTAAAAAAATATTTCAGATCTCATCAGTGTTGTAATCATCTAAGCATTTTGTTTCTGATGAAAAACTGTTTGCCATTTAAAATGTGTTATATTCGTAAATTATACACCGTAATTTCGATGACTCATATACACAAGCTGGGGAAGTATTGAACCGATTTTCATAGTATCAGATACATTTTGAAAATATTGGATCACTGTTTTTCACAGTGACTGACGACATTTTTATAAAGAGAAGATTCAAATTGTAAAAATGTAAGAGTTTTACGTTAGCCTAACATATTTGACGTTCAATATTTTCAATATTTTGACGTTGATCAAATTTTGAACTAATTCGTGTCCGCAAAGTTTGTAATTGACAAAATACCATCTTGAAACTTGGTTGAGGATTTCTTGAACGTATTTATTATTATTTATTTACTGAACATTGCTAATAATATTAAAACAAAACCTAAAAGCTCATATCCAGCCTTGCATTACTTTGCCGGTAACTTTAGATTTACCAGCTGGTTTAAACGAGCTAGGTGGTGGTGGTGGGGGTGCTGATGATGAAGGTTTACTGCCTGGTTCTTCTTTCTTTTTATCTTCAGCCTTTTCTTCTTTCTTTTGATCGTCTGGCTTATCTACTTTACCTTCTATCGTTTTATCTTCGGGTTTATCTACTTGTTCGTCTTTCGTGTCTTTTTCTTGTTCGTCTAATTCTTTCGTCGGTGTCTGAGGATCTTTAACTGATGATACACTCTTAGGCGTGGATGGTGTAGGTGATTGCATATCTTCTCGGGGGTCTTCCATAATGGGTGTCTTCGGCCTGAACTCTTTTCTAAACGGTTCCTGCATGTGTTGCACTGTCGTGACTGTTTCTGGGGGAGGTATTGATCCTATCGACGATAAACTCACAATCGAACCTTTCGGTCTTGGACGTACGATCGACGCTGGATCACCTGCCTCCGATGCAGTTGAAACTTTCACAGGAGGTTCGAACACCTCATCATCTCCTTGTTTGATAGAACCAGTTTCGCTTCCTCCATCCTTAGTTTCGTATTCTTGTTTAATCTTTGGTATCTTGAACTTAGCATACGCCACACGAGTAGCCGGCGAAACACCGGATAATTTTGGATTGTACTCCAGAAGTTTCTCTGGGTCCATTGATGATAGTGCAGATCCTTGATGCTCCAAGATGTGCCTTCGTAAACTCTGTCGAGACAGTCGGTTGGCGGCTTCCGAAGTGCTGCCGATAGGGTCCCGTTTGACTGTGTTCTTGCGCACCATTGCGTTCCAGTCCTTTTTCCCCTTGTTGGAAGAAGCCCGTTTACCGATGGCTTTGGCGATCTTGCTGAAAACGTCCAATGGCTCCTTGTCTCGGATCGCTTCACTCACGATGCCCTCGACAATGCCGATCGAGAAATCTTTGAGAAGTCGACGTTCCATCACGCGACCTTTCTTGCCGACTGTAACAGACGAAAACCACCAGTTTAGCACAAACATCCATCTCTGTGATTAGAATAAAATTAACAAATTGTATTTTATTTATATAGTATAAATTTATATTATTTTTAAGGTATATATATTGTATCAGGAATTAAATTACACATCTCTGGGGTGAAACCGAGATTATCACTTTTAAATTATGTATTAAATGTATGATTAAAACCATCCTACTTTAATCTAGTCCATATAGTCATCCGTTTTTATCGTAAATTGTACAATACTCGAACACTTATACTTAAAATACCTAATTATAAAAACAATACAAAACCATATCACATCTAACACTACAGGGTTTTTTTAAATTTTAACTGCATTGATTTCAGAAATAAGGGAGAATAGGATTTCTCCCATTTAATTTTTAGAGGTTATCTTGCAAACTAAATATCACAAAGTTTAAAAAAATGTATATCCTTAAATATACCCCACAAGACAATATTACGAACAATTTATTTTTGGGCCACCAAACTTTGGCCCCCTAACTTATTTTGTATTGAATTTTGATTATTGTACTAACAGATTTTGATTATTGTGTTTAAACTATGTCAAATTTCAATCTATGCAAATTGAGTATCCGTTCCTGAGAAAGTTTACTGTAACAGCCAGTCTGACAGATTATGAATGGTCCTATAGGGGTTTTGTTTTGATCATATTAATGTTTGGAACTTTAAAAACACATATTTGGAATGGAAAAGTAAAATATTTACTTAATTAATGGAAATGTGTAATCATATTAAAATAATTAATGCATGAATTACTATGCCAATGTCATCGTCACTCAATGACATCAAATTACCCAGCCTAAACCAAAAGTGCCTCGAACATGAAATTTACTAAACATGTTTTTATGTTAGTGGAGGAATATAAAAGAGTTCCCAATGTACGACTTTACCATTTTCAACCCCCAAAACTTATACTAAAATCTCAAATTTGTTAACGAATTTAATAAAGCTTAGTATAGTCAAGTATTTTTAGAATGCTATATCGAATGAGGGATTTTCTTTCTTTCATTTCCATTTTGTATTTTTGCCTATGCTGTATCAAGGTAACTTAGTTTACCCACCTGTATTGTCTTTAGTATCAATTGTCGGTGTTTTCATCCCATTATTCCGCAAGATATCAATCAACTCGAACCTCAAAGTGGAGATGTCTTGTCGTATCTCCATAACGTCGTCCTCAGTGATGCCGAATTCATCGCGCTTCCTCTGCTCAGCCACTACATATCTTCTCACCAGGAGCCTCATGACGGTGTCGTGACGTTCCTGGGCTTTGTCTCGAGATTTGTTCTGTAATAATAATTGTCATCTTAGACTAAGACATATCAAGAACGCCGAAGTTTGTTAGACACACTAAATTGAAGAACAGTTTGTATGTAACAGACCATGAATCAGTTTGGGAGCTTGGTTTCAACTGCAACCCAATTTCGCACCTAAAGAACCTAAGACAAGTATTTTGTTTGAATTCAAGTGCTCCATATAGGATCGTTGTTGAAGAACTTTCAAACAAACATAGGTCAAGAAATACGCCATTTTAAAGGTCTCTTAAATCTAACTATTTTTTGGAGACAAGATTTGATTAACCTGTACCTTTTTCACGAAGGCTAAATATACAACACTTTGTGTTTTCATTTACCATCATTTAACAGTTTTACGAGCAGAACTCAAACTTTTACCATTCCATGTTTAACTTGGGTACTTTTCCACAAGTTTTCAACATTACAAAAATGTTGAATATCAGGGAAATTTTAAAGCGTGCATAAAAAAAATCTATTGACAATGTAGGTAGATTTGATATACATTGAACTGAACATTTAAAGTAAAATAGTCGTTATAATTTCAATCATTTTGCAATGGTGGGAAAAACATTATTTTTACATATGGCCCCATTTTTTATAAAAAAACATGGCCGTATTTTGTGCCTTTGAACGTTGAGCTTCTTTATTTATTGGTAGGCCCATTATGACTCCAACCTTAATAATTGTGAAACACAAATACAATATTGTGGAAGGAAGAAAGAGGTAGCAAAATGACGAAGCAAATTACAGTATTTTTGAATTCAGCAAGAGTCTTTGCTCGTTTCTCTTATTCGCGTCGCAGTTGGGTGTGTCTCTTTTGACCATACTTGCTAAATTCCTATTTATTGCCCAGTAACCAGTCCCAATACCTAAAATTATCCCTGTATAATTGTTAATCTGCTCTTCTCCCCATTAGGTCCTTCGAGGAAGATTTCGTTGTCTATTTTCATTCTTTCTTCATTAATTTGTTTCGGAGTTTATTCTTATAACAGTTTCGGACATAGCCTTTACCTGTTTTCTTTGAAATCAGGATAGTAGGTTCAGCTAACTCAAAAGAAATGGATAATCCTTCCCTTGTTAGCTTATCCATTCTTTGTCTAGATTCCAAGTGTCCTGTCGTCCAGATCACCTAGAGTTTGTAGTATGCAATAATATTTGTAATTCCTTCAGTGACTCTACACTCGCCTATTTGCAAGTAATGCCATTTTAGGTAACTTCAGAGCTATCAGTATTGCCATAATATCTAAGCCTATCTTGATTTTCCTCTGATATGCTGTTACATACATGCATGTGTTTCGATCTGGAACGTACCCCCTAGCGGATTCAATCTACGTAATTTGTGTTCTTTAGCGTACTCCAACAGTACACCCTGGTGTCACCCATTTTTGATCCGTCTGGGTCAGCTATGTTAATATTTAGTTAATCTCTTTCTATTCCCACCTTGTTGAAATTGCAACTACATAACCTGTTTCAAAACTAAATCTTGATACAAATTAGTCTCCTGGCTTAATATGTGTACCACTGTTCTCAACTACTACCTTCTCGATTACCCTCATATCGAGGGAAAGAATATTCAAAAGTACCTCCAGCTCAGTATACTAGAGTAGTGTGCCATTTATTCAGAAAGGTTGTTTATTGGAGCAGCGATTATTAGGTTGTTTAAATTGTTGGTAGAGTCTTGCCACACACGAGTATTTAACCACCCATGCCAAATAACAGCCAATAACTAAGACTAATTTAATGATAACTTCGTCTAAATAGGTTGATCCGTTTTTGATATAGTAACTCGACATACATGTGTTCATAAATAGATAAATATAACATCCTCCTTTGTCAGATAAAACACAGTAAATATACTACAAGCATTACATAAGATGCCTTAAATTCAATGCTTAACTTAAATAATTATTTGTAAATAAATGTTACTGTTTACCATAACATTATAAAATATAAATTATAATGTTTCATTTATATACCTGCAAAATATGGAAACATATAAAGAGAGTTTAAGTGCATAAACTTAACATATGCTAAGCAGAGGATTATCAATATACTCACAATCATGGACCCGGTACCCCTCTTATTCTTAGAGCAGCCGAACCAGTTGCTAAAATTCTTCGAGGTCGGAAAAAGGTTGAATGGTGGAGGGAGGGTGTTGCCGTCGTCAAAGTAACTTATCCACAAGTGGCTCCTAGCGAACTTCCACTCAGTGTCTGAACGTTCCTAAAGGCAATTACAAATATTATGGTATACTACAATCTATTAAAATTAAAAAAAAAATACGCTTGTAATTTATTACAGATAACGTATTTTACAGTTTTATTCTGTGTTGTTTAAAAATAAATACTTAAGTTTTATAATAATTCTGACAGTATGTTAAACTTCAGAAATGTTTTAAGAACTCTCAATTCAGTCCTAGGACAGCTTTATCAAAAGAGGAACGTAATATTAGTTTGGTGCAACATAAGTTTAAACTTAATGTGGTATTATCCAATCTTAAACCTGGCTTAATTCACACTATCAGTTAACTTTAATCTAGTTTCCTTATAGTTCAAATTTTCAGTAGGGTTTGCAACGCATCATTTTTTATGCTTAATTGTTGGAATTTTCGTAGGTTTTACTTTGCTATTGAAGATGTCAATGCAGATGACAAAAGTAGAAAAGAAATAATGGGAGTTGCAAATGAAGGTTAGCAAACAAATAAATACATTATTAGGTATATTTCTACATAAAATTATTGTAGGTCTTGGACAACTTAATTTTTGATTGTTTTTGTAAATAAATGCTAACGGAAATAATCGTTGGTGTTTGAACCCAGCATCTATACAGGAGCAGATCCTTTAAAATAACCAGATGCTTTGGCCTACATATGTTTTCTACACTATAAAGTATAAGGAGCTTCACTACGGAACACATTACACAATGTATCTCCGAGAATGTATCTGGACACAAATATATAACACAGAATTGATTATTACAACTTTCACTGTTTTAAATAAAAAAGTCAAAACTTTTACAATGCAATATTAATTTTCAGCGCCATACTTTAAAAAATAAAATGTATACAAATAAAAGAGCACTGTGGCGACAAAATCACACTGATTTAAATAAAACCCTGAACCACAAAACAAGGAACAAAAACAATAACTAAACAACTAAAGTATTGTAAGTTATGTTTAAAATACGTTGCCCTTATGTACATTTCGATGACATGGTCATCATCCTCAGAGGGTTTTAACACTACTAAAGTATACAGATAAAATTACAAAGCTATATATACCCACCCTCCCCCCACTCCTCCCCATACCAGTTAATCCAAGAAAGGATTACTTTGTAATTTTATCTGTATTCTTTAGTAGTGTTAAAACCCTCTGAGGATGATGACCATGTCACGAAATGTACATAAGTGTAACGTATTAAACATAACTTACAATTTAGTTGTTTAGTTATTGTTTTGTGGTTCGGGGTTTTATTTAAATCAGTGTGAAATTAAATGTAATATAATCAAAATTATATTCAAATTGATTATTTTAAAAGTAAACATATTTTAGCGAAATAATTCAGGAAAACATACTTAGAGAGGTTACTTAGTATTTTTGTTATGCCTTCTGTATTATAAAATACAAAAATATTTAAATTCAACCTCTCTTGGATGTAGCCAAATTTTAAAATTAGTAAGCCTATATTAAATTGTATTATAATTAATTGTTGCCACAACGTAGCTTACATTTGCATGACTTGCATCTAAAGAACTATGTACTCGATCCAAAAAGTAGGCCACGAGTAAAAAAAGTATTTCCTTAATTTTATAAAAAATAATAAACTTCTAAAAATCCTAAAAACTTTATATATTGACACAAATTGAGAACGTTAACCAGAAGAACAACAATCTCAACAATTAATAACAATTAACAATTAAAATTAATAACAATAATACATTTCCAAATAACTACTTAGACTTTTACGTGGTTTACCTTATGACCTTCATAAGTTCAAGTTCCTAACATTTTGGGAAGCATGCTAAACATGCAAACAGGCACAAATACAATCACATAACAGACGAATAGAATTTTGTGAAGTGTGTTTGTCTACGTAAAAACACCTAACATATGAATAACACAGTAGCAAACATCAGAAACAATATGATGTAATTGAAAAAAATATTATTAGTTTATAAAAACTGTAATTGTTTTTTAAGGGAGTCCCCTGGGTGATTCAAACGCCACCCCTTTAATTGTGGCGTTCCTACAATTGTAAGCGAAATAACAATATTTAACTACACAATAGATCATTACTGACTATAAATAATATTTACTTGAAGATTAAATTCTTTTTTTCAAATTCATTTTTAAAAATAGCACTGTAACTCTAGTTTCCAATTTCATTAAACATAACATTTGAATAAAAGACTTAGCTTTAGTATTTAAACTTAGCTTGTGTTTCTTATAAATACCAACAACAAAACAGTTTTTATTTGTTTGTTCACTATCAACCAGCCTGAGTTAATATTATATTTATTGTGTAATTGCTATGGCAGCATAATTACAGAGAAAACTGTGTTTACAGTATATAACTTCATGATTTTTTACAAAAAGAATTGGGTTTGTAAAGGTTAGTTCTACTGAAAACGTTTTAATAAATTTGGCATTGTTGGAAAATGTACTCTGGAAACCGGGCCAAATAATATAATAGCTATCTAACGTTCGTAGACGTTTTAAGTTCTGAGTGAAATAATTCAAGACAATTTGATCATTGGGAATTATTTTGAAATGATTTTTAAAAGATGCAAAAATTATTAAAATTCGTATAATAGAAATTAAAAATAGGTTCTTCATCAATCAGCTCTTATAATTTTATATACATAAAACAGAAAACAAGGATAATCAGGCGTGTTAGTATTTAAACGTTTTTAGTATTACAGTAGCCTATATGAAATTATTTACAACATTTAGATGTTCTATCAACATTAAGTATACAAGTAACTAACTCACCTGTCACAGTAAATAATATTGTATTTAACACTATCATACAATTTTCACGAACACCGGTGAATATACTTAGAACTAATTGTTTTGCCTTAACAGTATAGGGCCTAAACAGTTCTAGGAATCCCTAAAGTTTAGTCTCTGTATGGATTCTCTGGAGGAAAATGCGAGATTAGCTATTATCGGATTTATCTATAAAGATTATACAATATACATTCATTAGTCTATAGGTGACATTGTGCAGTGTGAGCGAAAAGTTACGTAAACATGAATTTATTTTAACCGCTGGTATAACAGATTTATTTTACGATGACACTAACTATCGGAGTGAAAGCAACGCGTGTCCTTGTAGCAGTAACATAAACAGATTTGAATAATCTTCTCTTATTTCCTTTCTCGGTCAAATGTATGGTAAGAAGACTATTATGCGTTTTACATAGTCTCTACGTACGTTTATTCTTGAGATCTATATTAACCCTATAATAGAACTGACGGGCAAAAAACTTACGTAAGTGGATGGTCTGGGCCTGAAAGACCCAAAAACAAAAAAACTATAAAGAAATTTAATTATTTTTGTTGATCCAAACATGTTTTATATCAAACCTAGGAATGTTTTCAGTAGCATAACAATATTTTAACAAAAATAAATTGCTCACAAAAAAATAGTATAATTAAATTAAACGATCTTGAAATTTGTAAGAAAAAGTACATTGCTTTCTTTAAAATTACAGAACAAGCTAAGAATTTTTAAATTTTGATTTATTATTTTATTTACTATACCTATATAAGAATGATGTTAAGAGACAAATATTAAGAATTAGGCTAGTTAAAGTAAAAAAAAGAGTTGTTTGTCATATTACTTAGCTATGACAAAAAAGTCACGTGAGCGGACCATCGATGTATAAACACACTGGATTGCGCGCTGAGTAGTCTGAAAGGTTCGAGAAACGAGCCGGCCGGCGTGGAGCTTCCCCCTCCACTGGTGGGCTAGACCCGCGGTGGGCAGCGTGATAGATGGACAGTGATACACGTTGTTGTTGTGGTATACAGTTCAATTCTTTGATTTATCCTCTACACTTTTTTATAATAATATGTCATTTTTGGGCAGAGGAAATAGTATTCCTAAATTACTATTCAAAACAGGCCTAGTTTTGTTAGCAGTCTTGTAGTAGGAATATAAAAACTGGTGTTATCAAAATAAGAAATTTGAATATTTCAAAATTTAAATAGTTTTATACAATTCTATTTAGAACTAAATTACGAAACTTTTTTACATTTATGAAAAAAATTACAAAAAATGTTTACTACTTTTTATATAGGCCTAAATTTGAACTTTTTCCTTTCGTTACTAAACACTAGGGGCTCTGCCCATGGACGCTTCGCTTCGCTCGCAGTTGGAAAATTCGCTAATGAATCTCGTTAATCTTTGGCTCGTTTGTACATTGGTTTGTAAAATTATGAAACCAGGCTTAAATATATTAACAGTAATTACAAGATTAATTATAACCTAAAATACATGCTTTAGAAACGTGAGAGACTTTCATTACGATTTTAGTCCTAGTTCTACTTTCTTCTGTCAACTAATGTAAATATACAGTAGTAAACATAACCTCAATACTATGTTTTAGAAATGACCAGGCCTATATTACAAAATTGACTATTAGAATTTATCCATTTTTGCCAAGTTTAGGCCTACTTTTTTTTATAAAATAAATTGTTAAATCAGAACAATTTATTCTAATTCTAACGTGCTAAAACAGTATAAATTAGATTGTTTTTTAATAGTAATTAAAAACTATCCAATGAACAGCTGATTTAGGATAATAGGCTACTCAATCTCATGGCTTGTTTATAAACAGCTGTTTTGATTGCTTTATTTACTATTTCGTTATTATTTTGTAAACCAACATGGCAACCCATAAGACCCTATGTTAAAATTTTTCAACTTTTAAATTAGATTTTCTCAAATAATTGCGTTTTTGCACGAAATACAACTATATGGGTGTACTTAAAACTCAAAACTACACCTAAATACAAAATTTCTTTGAATTCGTTAGAGCCGTTTTCGAGATCCACGACAGATACAAACAAAGATAGATACAAGAATTGCTCATTTAAAGTAATAGGATGCTTGTTCCTTGAGCTAATAACTTTGTTAATTTTACTTCAATAATTTTGTTTACTTGCAAAACTGGCATATATGAATTCTTTAAACCTTTATATACAAAAAAGCTATGGAACACTTTTGAATTGGTTTAGAATAAACGTGTTGACTAAATGGTTGAAATACAAAAACTTAGACGATTTTTTTACAAATTTGAAGTTTACGGTCATTTTGTGAGCTTATGGTTTGAGATACGGAAAAAAATCAAGAATACTATTTTGTTGAAAATCTAATTTGCTACCCGCAAAATATTAGTTTTTCAATTCGACTTACGGTTAAGCCACAAACTGGCTTTGGAAAAAAGCTTACACTGAGAGAACCGGTACGGCCGCCATTTTTATTTTATTTAAGGGGTGGAAAATTGAAAAATGTTAAAATTATGAACATAATTAGAGATTTTGTAGTTTGCATTGGCATTACCATATGTCACCGCAGGGTTTGGCGAGCGAAGCGATCAGAGGCCGAGTTCCTAGTAGTAAATAAAATTATTATACGGTACATTTTAACGGAATTTTGTAACATTTCAAAACATCGCGAGCTACATTTACAAAGCTTGGAGTGCGTCAAAACTTACTAAACTTGTTTTATTTAACAATGTTTAAAGTGTAATGTATACCTAGGTATACTTTTATGTAAATAAAATGCAGTTTAAAATGCTAATACAGATCATGTTTTTCATTATGGTTTTGTTTTAGTTTATTTTCCCCTAAACTTTTCCTTATCCTCATCCAACAACAATAATAATAGTTTAAACACAAACTGTTAATCTATATAATAAAACTGAATTAATTGCTGTTCCTTTGTAAGCGCATCACTTGAGAACGGCTGGACCAATTTGGCTATTTTTTTATTTTAAAATGTTCATAATAGTCCGAACTAGATTATCATATAAAGACAAATTTGAAAAGTTTTCCGAAAAAGTTTCAAATTTAGAAAAAACTGAACAGCCTCTTTTGTATGGACTCAAGACCATAGCGCACAAAATCAGCTGTTCGTATAAAATGCTTAGTAACACATGTTTGTTTACATTCATTACCATAGCAACTTTACTAGCAAATTTGTAATCAGTTTATTATTTTTTCAAAACCAACAGATTTTTAGGTTAAATTGACCAACTTAAAGTAAATAAAAACAAAAATCAACTAAAAATGCTTACTATATTTTAATTAAATTCAAACATTGGTTGTTACATATTATATATAAAACAACTGATTTGCATCAAAAACTGAACATAATTTTAGGTTAGGCCTACAATGAACCAAAACACGTTTATTTCCAACCAATTGGTCTAATTTAGAATCAGGTTTTTTACAATTCATCACAACTATCAGTTTTTTTAGATTAGGTAAAAACAAACAAAAGGTTTACTGTATTATCGATAAAGGTTCCAAACTATAGATCTAAATTTGTGTAGTATATTCTTGTGGCATAAAAATCATTTTGCAATTCGATCACTTAATAAGTCAATGTAATACAATGGAATAACTTTACTAACTTTTAAATTAAATCAAGCAATAGCGAAGCATTGCTGGGTCCACTAGTTTACTATAAAAATAAGTGTTACATACTGTATAACAATTAAATATTGTTTAGAAATTAAAATGATTATTTTACAAATAATGTTTGGTGCCGTTGTTGAAGCTGAGCAAAATAAATTAAAACATTTTTGTGCGTTGCATTAGCTTTGAATGCTTCACGTGTTGTTGCTGTCCCACCAGTGGTGGGGGAAGCGGCTAGGCCAGCCGGACCGTATTCAATACACGCAGCCAGCGATCCAGTGTGTTTATACATCGATGGAGCGGACAGGGTGGGTCTTACAGGTCCACAAGATATTAATTTTAAACGCGTGACAACTAATGACTGAGAGTTGAGTTGACAAACATGAGGCACCAGCGCATTCTGTAGGCTCTTTTAGGAAGATACACAGAGAAATGGCGGTCTGCAACGCCTGTGACCTTGAATTTAACTTAACTTAACCAATGACTACATATCAATTGATATGTAGTCATTGCCCAAGGCGATTGCCTCGGTCGCCTCACCCACGCGACGGCCCTGATGCCACTTATAGGCTAATCAATTATATTCTCAAATAGTAGATTTTGGTTTCGAGATACAAAGAAACCCCACGCCCCATAGTTTTGACTTAGTACCATGTGATCGAGTTTAACCTTTTATTAAATGAATAAATTTCTATGATTTAAAATTAAATTGTGAAATCAAGCCTATATACAGGGTGATTTTTTTAAATGGGCCACCATTGGCATCTCAGAAACTATAAAAGTTACAACAATTTTTAAATGGGGGACCTTCGCTACTTTTTCCCTTGCATTAAAAATACAATATTAAAATTTCCAAAAACTCCGCCATTTTTCCAATATGGCGTCCAACTTAATTTTTTCAAATGGAAACCCCTATTTTTTATGTTGCATTTCGATTGGGGACACAAATTTTAGACATTTTTATTCTTTTGTATTTTTTCCTTAACCCAACCGTTTATGAGATACAGCCTCTCAAACATTTTCTATTTTATGTGATTTTTTTTAATTGACCCACCATTGGGATCTCAGAAAGTATTAATTTTACAGTGAACTTTAAATGGGAAATATTTCCTTGTTTTATGAGAAATTAGAAAATATGTAGTTAAAATATTTCTAAATGGCCACCATTTTCCAATATGGCAGTCAACTTTGAAATTTCTAATAGAAACCCCTATTTTTTATAACGGATTTGGATTTTGCATGCAATTTTAAGATGTTTTTAAGCAGAGGCCTCCCTTAGTTAACTATTAACATTTAATATTCAACTTTGATCGAACTAGTAATTTATTTAACTGCAATTATTGAAATTAATAAGTAATTAAAACTAATCATTGTTGATTTTAGATGGCGAATATGTTGTTAGTATTACTGGCGTTGTCTGCCGGGCCTCTGTTCTGCGAAATGGCCGCACTAAACACGGCTCCAGTGGGGCCTCCAGTAGTTTTTGAAGAAACCATCTTTGAACAGATCCAATACCCTCAGCAAAACTTGACTTACGATGTGATGGAGAAAATTATGGGTTACGGCATGAACAACCCCGCCATGAGTGGAGAAATTCCCAACGCTGGTGCCCAATGGCCTGATGCCGCTATGTCAGACACGCCTAATGAGGCCACCACTCAAAATACACCTACACCCGATGGATTTATTTTTGGTTAGTGTATGAGATCACAGCAGCTCTTAACACAGACCAGGGTCTTAAATACTGTATACCTTATACAGGGCAAATAATAGTACACATGTAGTTATGCACGAATAAAATACGTTTAGATGCAATGCATTATCCCATGTCATCAACTTATCTTACTCCAATCCTTAGCATTTTGTTAAATGAACTATCGTAGTGACTCTTATGGTGAGACCTAAGGACGGGAGTAGACAATGAGCAACGATCATGGTCTCCATGTATGTGTTCGCACTCTACATTTACGTCAGATTTGTTTCAAATTTGGTACACACGTTGGTTTTTTAAGACGGTCGGACGTGTTCGTTGCTAAAACGTTCAATTACCGGAGGCACGATTTTCAGCTGTAAGTAACAAAAAGATTGTCCTAACTAAAATTGCGTTATTTACTGTATTTATGCTCGAGCTGCAACAATCAAACCATAAAGAACACGTTTTCTTTGTTTTGATTTAGTAAACGTACTTGTGAGATTTTGAGTTGTAGTTCAAAATTTATGTATTAGATTGAATATTGCTAGACCGGTAGAATTACACAAAAAATAGCTAGTTAGCGAATTTCCATAGGAAAAATGAGCTATTGCAGTGGCCCTTATGGTAAGACCCAAGGTCGGGAGTAGCAAATGAGCACCGATCATGGTCTCCAGAACACGTTTTGGGGTGTCATTAAAAATCATAGGGTGTCCTCGAACTCTCTGGACCCCTTTTATGGATATGTTCCTGGGATCCAAACAAACATATTTCACAATATAAACATGGGTCTACGGAGCTTATTTTTTCGTCTGTCTGTCTGTCTGTATGTGTTTTTTACAAAATACCTAATATTTATTTTTTTTTGGAAGTAGAAGAGATATTGAGCTCAAACTTTGTATATCTATTTGTTCTCTAACCTTTTATTACTGTATCAAAAATTAGAACATTATTTTAAATATTTTCAAAATGGCGGCCTTTTAAAATTTTTAATGTCAAATATCTCAAAAACCGCTAACTTTACAAAACAATTACAAGAGACAAAAAAGTTTAATTTTTTAATGAAAAACACAATGGTTGTTTTATTTTTTCTGTAGCTCAAAGGGTAACAGAGATTTTGAAAAAAAAGAAAAAAATTATTTCTTGGTAGTTGTCAACAATAACCAGAATTACTCTAGATACTAAGGCTGGGTTGCATCAACCGGGATCAAATACCTGGATCAGTAAATCCTGGATCAATTATTTGATCCAGGTATGGTGCAATAGAAACCAATACAACTTTCCTAGATCCTGGATCAAATACAACTTTGATCCTAGATCAAAACTGATCCTGGTTGGTGCAACTCAGCCTAAATATTTTAAAGTATTAGGAGCTAAAATAATAAGTTATTTGTATAATGTTCCGAGCACTTTCTGAGCTGATTCCACTACCAAAAAATAATGAAAAAGTTCATATAGGCCTATTCATAGATCCGGGAATGCTTCGTTAGTTACAGCTGGCGAAAGATTTCACCCGTGTTTCAGATTACTCACAGAAACGAATCATTATTGATTGTTAAATATGTTTGTTTGGATCCCAGGAACATATCCACAAAACGGGTCCAGAGAGTTCGAGGACACCCTGTATAAATAAAATATATGTAGTTCTAAGGCTATTAACAATGAATATAGTAATGATATTGTACTTGGCTTATTACATATTATACTAATACACTCTTACATTACACTCATAGAACATAAGTACTCATAAGCTTACCGAAATTATCTGGTAAGAGTTGGACATCATAGCGATGAGCATGTTGAGCAGTACTATTATGTTGATAACGGAGTATGAGCCAAACATGAGCAATGCCCAGAACCTTGTGAAACCCTTAATTCCGGTAAGATCGAAAACACTCAAGTCGACAAGACCGAAACTGGCCCAAAACAGCGACTGCGATGTTTCAAACAAACTGGAATACAAATGCTTAAATTGTATTTTTAATTTATGAATTTGATGAATTTTAAATATACAGTATATACATTATTAATATAATTACTTTTAAATGTAAATGTTTTTAAAAGTTTTATTTTATTAGACATAACTTAAAAGTTTTAAATTTGTGTCTTGAAGCTCGTTTGTGAAATATTTACCATGTTATAATGTACTTACTTAGTAAACCTTCTCCATATAGTACAAGCACGCTCTTGTTGGTCAAAATCTGGAAGTCCTGAAGGGAAGTGATAACATTTGTGGTGCTCCAAGTCCGCATAGTACACTAACATCTGGTTCAAACCTGGACACATACATTTAGCAATAACAATGTTTTGAAACGTAATTTAACTTGACTATGCTAATGAAACTGATTCAATAGAACGGACTTTTTGAAGGACTTATTCAAATCCTAATATACAGTTTATTTGAATGTTCTGTAGTAAGCATTTTAGTCACTTTGATAACTGTTTATACATTTAATCACGATATATTTTACGAATTAAACAAACGTAAAGACGCAATTAATGGATAGATAATTTTGGAGTGCGTATGTATAACAGCAACATTTGATCTTGAAGTCGTATCATAAAGTTGTAATTTCTAAAAGACACTAAAATTTTTAAGTATTTATCTCGCTCGGTCCAATAACAATTTTAACTTTTTATTATTATGTTTTTAAAGCGAAACCCTTTTCGGTTATGTTGGTTTATTTTATGTTGTGTTGTCTTTGATTTTGTTACTTTATTGTTATTGTTATGTTTTACCGTTAGAGCTTTTCTTTATTGGCATTTTAATTTATGCCCAAAGTTTATAGCTATTCGTTATTAGTTAATTTCAAATGTATGGTGCTGAATGTTTTATTCTTTTTAGAATCTGAAGAATCGAAATAGTAATTTATATTATTTATTATTTTTAGTCATAGCTGTAATAAGTTGCCAAGTTTGTCCAGATTTTGCTTTATTTTATTTCCGAATTAATATTAATTGACAATTAAATATTTGCAACGTTTATGTTTTGTTTATGTTTTCCCAAATTTCCAACCACTAGCAGTTTTAAGTTGGTTAAAAGTCCCCGGAAAACAGTTGTGTATTTATAGTAATTATATTTATTATTAGATTAACACTATTATGAATAGATTAACAAAATTATCATCTTAAAATAACTTAGTCATTCGAACCTAAACTCTTTAAACTCCAATTCTTTAAATTGATTGAGGAAAAATCCTAACTCCTAATTTGACTTGTTAAATGGTGTAAATTTATCAAGTACTGAACAAAATGAATTTCAGTCTCTGATTTAGTAGGTATTTTAGTCATCCGTTTAAAACATTTTGCTTATTCAACTTCTTATTAGGGGATTCATATTCCTAAAAATGTTTCATTGTCATCAAAAGAACTCCCTAAATTGCATATTTCTAGTTTTGATTAGGTTTGATCAAATTGTATGTCTATATATATGTTTCTCAGATTTATTGAGTAGCTAAACTGTACACGGCATACAAGTAAATACAAATATTTTCTTGAATAATAACAAAAATTACCGAACAGAACGTGTTATGTGAGTAAGCTGGTGGAGTAAGCTGTTTTAACCTCCAACAGAGTAAATATTTTCTGTTGGAGGAACACATAGTAGAGTCAGATCGCGCGCCAAATCTTATTCAATTGTTGTCGTCATATAACGATATAGTATTGAGGCTGTCATTAAGCTTTTGTCCTTACACTGAAACCAATTTGAATTGGTAAGTAAAATTACGACAAAATTCCAAATACCCAAATTATTTGTCAAAGTCGTAAATTAAATATTTTGAAAGGGGTATGGCTTTAAGTTGGTGGGGAATAAACTTAAATTTATAAATAATTTTAAAACAATTTTAGGCATATAAATAGTCTACAAAATTGATTTACGTCGGTACAATAATCAGCTATTTACAGCAATGAATGTATTTGTATTTCTAGTTTTTAGGCTATGTTTATATTTGGGAGTAAGCCTAAGTCATGTTGATTTGTTTTCATTTTTATATAACTTCTGTTTATCAACAACTTAATTTTAATTAGTGGAATATTAATTACCATCTTGGCTTAGGCCAATCCTAGAATGTTATTAAAAAAAAATTATAACATATTAGATGAGCTTCTTGCGTCATTAGCAAGTCAACCTACCTGCTAGTCCGTGGTGGTTCCAGACTTTACGGGGCCCTGGGCGATAAGTTATGGAGGGACCCTGGAGTAAAAGATATGGAGGGCCCCTGGGGGATAAAATATGGAGGGGCCCGCTTCATACACCCAGGGTAGGACATTTTTGAAAATTACATGTTCTTAACTCCCTTTTTACGCTGTTTCAGCTCATATTAAACGTACACAGTTACCATGTCTTTTTAGGAAAATATTTCCTTTATCAGGCCCAATTAATACAAACTCAACACATACAAAAATAAAAGAGTAATGTTGTTTTATTGTCTAAAAACAACGGAGTATGCACATAAAAACAATCATGAAGCCATAAATAGTACAATAGTATTATGTAAAAAAACAACAATAAAAGTAAGGAGAAAACATGAAACACAAAAAAATAATTGTGTTAAGTTACACTTACAGGGACTGTCAACTGTCAATAATTTAAACAGATATTTTAAGTTTCATTGGGGTTAAAAAAATATACAATTTTCGTTATGTGAAAATCATTTATGAGGGGCTTCGGAGCGGGGCCCTGGGCGGTCGCCGGTATGCACTTACCTGGAACCACCACTAGTGCTATAGCCTGTCTCAGGTTAAGTTGAGGCAAGAAGGGTGGGTAATTAGGGTCGGTCTCAACCGTCATAAAACTGACCCTTATTATTGCCGCCTGAGTGAACCTGTAGGACACTCTAGTATACAATTTCAATTCTGTATGGCTTAAGTGAAAATGAAAAAAACGATATCATATTTCGTTTCATGATACTTTCCTGATAATTTTGATACCAAATTTGATTACATTTGGCCAACTTTGAGCTGTACTAGCATTATAAACTTTCTTAGTTGAATTAAGTAACATTACTATTATAGTCAACATGCAAGACGATCTACCACACGTATATTTAATATACTTGCTGAGGTATGGCATTAGTAATTAGTTACCGAAGGCACATTTAAAGCTCAAATTAAAAAAAATAAAACATAAAGTATTTATTTCACTAGGACTTTCCATATAACGTTTTAGTTCAAGGCTCCATAAATATAACCATATTGGCCTGAAATTATTTTGAAAAACAGAAACAAACAAAACAACTCATCGAAAGTAATTCAGCCAATGCACACGAGTCTACAATTTTATAATTCATTGCTAATTTTTTATAAATCTTTAAATGTAATACAATACAATGCAGACATTTTAAATAAGGTTTATTATAATGACAATGATGATTTATAAGTACATTTTGAAGATATTCAACAAGCAGTGAAACGAAATTAAAAATGTCTGTTAAACTTAAGAGACAAATGGCTGTATAAGTAAACAAATGTTTGTATTTTAAGATAAACATAATTCGTGTTTCTGTAAGAAATGCTTTTGTGCAATAAGCAAAGCTCTATGTATTAAAAAAAACGAGAAGCGAAAGAAATTGTTGTTATCACTACGATTCGTTCCTTACTAGGTTCTAAAACGGGAATTAACATTGAATTGCGGTAAAGATTCTACCTGTCAAAATGCCTGCTGTTACAATAGTAGCACTCACGTTTAAACGCATTGAAAGTCTGTTAAAGTTAGTAGTACTGAATACTACGGTAGACTATTACAGCTACATCAAACTTGTTGTCTAAGGCAACTATGACAGTATATCACCCACTACAGTCTCAGCATTCCCTCCGCTATGCCTCGCAAGTAATAATGCCTGGAGGTGCGACCAGTCAATAAGAGTATGGAACCGCCAGGTAAAATGGAAAATTTGCCACTTAAGTCTTGAAAATTCCAGTTTTATGTATATTTTGTAATTTAACCTTGGGGGTTTTCTATACGTTCATACAAATTTATTTATTTACAAAAATAAACAAGCAAAATTAGATCCAGATTTTATGGTAATATTCACCCTTGTTAAAGTTGTAAGGTTGTTTTAAAAGCTAATGTGTATCTTAGTTTATGAAATATAATTAACTTTAGCTAAAAAATGTGCGTTTGGAAGAAATTTGTTAGCTTAGGTTATTTAAAAAAATGAAAATCCAAATATATTTTCTGACGTAAGTTTCTTTTGAATGTAGTATCGCAGTACCATTACTTTGTTTAAACAGTAACAGAAAACTGTTAATAAGTTTATGAACAGAACTCTTTACTCTATGCTTTAGTAGAACAATCTAAAGCTACCACAAATAAGTTGAAATATATTTGAGTATATTTTAATTTACATAAAATATTTGCAATTGATTTAGTTTTTTGTACAAAACCATAAACATTTCCATGAAAAATCCCTCCCTCCTCCGAAATTTGCTCGTGTGGGCATTAAAGTTGTTAAAAGTAATATACTGACCGCATCCAAAAGCAAACAAGACGAGAGTATATATAAAGAAGAACTTGATAATGTCGACAATCATTCTGCCCAGAGAGATCTGTAGAGGTCCGAGATGAGGATTTATGCTGAAGATGTGGACCAGCTTCAGAAAACTGAAATAAGAAACGTGATTAGGTTTAAAATACTTTAAAATATATTTGTTTACTGGATGGCTGACAAGAAACTTGTACCACCAATAACATTTTTATAATCTGTCGTACTCGGAGTGTTAAAAGTATGAAATAAGTTGTGCAAATGAATCGTAATTTTGTTACCAAAAATAAATATTTAATGTTTTGTATAGTATTTTGTGTTT
>JAGFPH010000970.1:317575-362453 GCA_018207615.1 Philaenus spumarius
TTCTATCAACATATAAAATAATATTAACTTACTTTTTTAAGTTTGTATTACACGTACTTTCCTATTTATTGAATCTACATTAAAAAATTGCAATAGTCAGATAATTTAACTCACTTTTAATTATTAATACCAGCGCTTAATGACAATATCCGAACTACGCCAGACCGAACAGAACGTGCTTTAACTTAAATTGATGAACACATATTTCTTAAATGTATTTACATTTATTACCATAGAACCAATTCTATAACGGTTTTCCGTTACTCTTTACATTTTCTATTTGTCAACTCCTACCACTATCTAGCTTTGTTTTAGTCCCTTGAACAATATCTGCATTCTTGCAGAGAGAACTTTCCGAAATATCTGTAGATGACAGAAAACTTGACAAAGACCGACAAGTGGACTACAGAAACTCGTACACGGAAACGCAAGCGGTTATTTGATGAAAACAAAGAACAGGCATCCTCCAGAGTCGATCCTCAGTGTTTTAGAAGAAAAACCTTTCTTGTGATTGCCGATAGGCTAACTGAAGAGCTCCGAAAAAGATCACAGTCTTATGACACATTTGCTCAGAAATTTATTTTTCATTTAAATCTCACAAGTACAGAAGATACAACACCATCGTCACAAACTTTCTAACATGATCTGGAAGACAGTTTCCCAGACGAATGCCTACAGTTTAAGAGCTTTTTGCAGCATACTGCATCATGCATGGATTTGTTCGAGGATGTGCCAGTGTCAGGATACATGTGCAGGTGGAGATGATAAAACCATAGAAACAAAACAAATATAAAAGGCATTTTTCCTACATTCTGAAAATCGTCAAAAGAAGCAACTTGCAAAATATTTTCCCCAACATTGATATTATTCTTAAAGCATGCCTTAAAGATATTGAGCATGCCTGACATGAACTATTCAAGAGAAAAACTACCTCAGGAACTCTATGGGCAGTTCAAAGTTAAATTCTTTAGCCATAATGACAATTGAAAGTGATGTCACTGTCACGTCAGCACTGGACTTAACAGAGATAGTCTCAAAATATTCAGAAATGAAAAAAAGACACAAATTGTAAAGCTAGTAAGTTCTAAACTCAATTCTATACTGTTTTGTAAACTCGTGAATTGTTTAGAACAAATGTGTTATTTTCATTTGAACACACAGCCTCTGGC
Organism: Philaenus spumarius; assembly: GCA_018207615.1. NCBI lineage: Eukaryota > Metazoa > Arthropoda > Insecta > Hemiptera > Aphrophoridae > Philaenus > Philaenus spumarius. The sequence goes on from JAGFPH010000970.1 coordinate 318,745, forward strand.
TTTTAGATTCATTCATTCCTATTTTAGTATTAAGTTTTAAACAACTTATATGCAGGATATTAAGTCGTATAGATGCCCTGACAAGTTTTCATTTCCCAAAATAAAGTAATTTTTGGGGGTGGTGGCTGGTTAAGCCTGGTGAAGATGGGCGCCAATGGCCAAAGTGCCTGCAAGCGCTGAACACCTAAATGCAGCCCTTTTTATGAACTAGATTATAAATAAAAATAGAAGTACTAAATGTTTAGGGCTACCGTCTTAAAACAAGATCAAGTAAGTAAACACCCTTTGTTAAACATGTGTACTTTTAAAATACATTTGAAATGATGGAACACTTATGTCTACAATTACAATTTCTACATAATTCACGATCACTTCTCAAAACATGCCTTTTGAAGGAGTTGAGATTTGAAGAAAATTGGTTTTCTATGATTTTAAGAGTGAAATATTGGGATTTAGTTGAAACCAAGTGTTCAATACGATTCGTTTGCTACTTGTACTCAGCTTTTACTCACTGTAGACATAAATTAAACATCTTATGAATATTTTGCTTCCTCAGATAAAATAATCATAAAATGAATCATGGCCGTGGTATTTATGCCGTGGTAAAAGCAACAAATCCACTGTAAAAACTGTACTTGATAGACAAGAAGCTATCTGGTAAGTAGTTCTGAAATCTTTTCACTACGAAAATTTCTTCACTGTTTTGATTTATTTTTAACTAATTAACTAGCTTGAGTCATTAATTGCACGAGAACGGTGTTTCTTAACAAAACTTAATTTGTCCGAAAATACTTAACAAATCTGTAAAAGTTGAAACAAAGTAGAACAAAAAATAATTTTTTAGTAAAACCGTTATTATTACACAAATGTTTCCTATCATACGTAAATATAATTAATAGTTAATTATAACTATATATTAGGCATAGTAAAATTTAATTTTTTCCCTTAAAATCATTTTTCTTTGTATAGGAAACAAAAATTAAAGTAGTTAATTTGTCCTTAAAAAAAGTAAAATAAAATCAGCTACCATGTTTCAAATATAAAAAAAACCTTTTGGAAGGAATAAGTTGAATTTTTAGAGAACAATTACGTAACAGCTATGTATACCAAATTTGAACTCATATCTAATCTGCTTCCAAAGATATTAGGTCCTTATTTAAAAAAAAAAATGGTAGATAAACGGAAAACATAATAGTAGCCTTATCGGACCTATGTTTACTAAAACTTTTATCTAATTATACGGTTTTCAATAAAACCAACAACGTTAAAAACAGATCAGCAACCATATTGATTCTTGGGTGACTCCTTCATATTGTATTTTGTGTGACAGAAAGAATATTTCTATCTGGACAAACACCTTACAATTAAACACAATACGTCTTACTATTGAAAACAAACATTTTGATTTATTTTTTTAAACGTTTAAGGGCTATTTTACAGCAACCATTTAATTGACCGACCATTCTTTTATCTCTACAATTCTTACACTTAAAACACGGATTTAAGTGAAAGTCCCTCTTTTTTATCCTTGTACGTTTCTTCCTCCAAAATAGGCGTAAGAGATAATTATTATGAACTGTCGTTTGGCCTTGATTGTGTTCACATAAATTATCCAGTCTTAGATTATATTTCCTGGTTGTCCTTTGGATCGAATCCTTTAACTTTTTCTGATTTTGGTTATGTACTTTTTCTTTAATATCATGGATAATGTTATATACATCTTAACCTATTGTACTGAAATTTTTGGATTTTTGAGCTCTAGATCTGCGATATCTAGACTTCAATGTTTAATTGTATTTTATATACAGAGGAAATTTGATGTATCACTAAGTATATTTTTAAAATCAACGTTTATTTATTTTTCTTTAATCTGTTCCTTCCGTTACAGTTTCGCATCTTAACCCATGCACAGATATTTTCCCAGAATTAACATATGTGGTAATTTCATAATTATTTCTAACGTTCTTATTTTCTGATTTCGTTTTTATTTTAATTTATTTGGTCTCATTCCTCCTGAATGTCATACTATTTCCACGAAAGTATTGCTGCACCACGAAAGTATGTAATGTTGCGGTTGTCAAACTTACATTGTCTGGTAAATTAAACTCAGCACTAGTCCCAGAACAATGTCCTGTTCAAGAACTTGTCATATGCCTTTATAACTTTAATCTCAGAGTAATTTTCCTGTTTTATTATGAATATTATGTTGAAGATGGTCTCCAGTAGCTCTGCACACTGTCTGAGTAAAAATATATAAATATATAGCATATATATTTGAGATTAAAAATAGTCAACTTTTAATATAGAGTTAATTGGGTAAGATAATATATTTGTTAATACTGAGTTTCAAATGTCGTACTATTCCAGAAAAGTTACATGTTTACCAACCTAAATAATCACTTTTGCTGTAGTATTTTATTTAAATTAATAGTAAACTGTTTCTTTTTAATCTGATGTTTTGCGTAGTATCAGAATAATCTATAAAACGATTGTCAGAAAATACTTTACGATAACATTACGTTAGCCAATTGCTTTAATTTTCTGTTTAAAAAAGTAAAACCTATAACGTAAGTGTTGTTTTGAAACTGTTGGAGCTTGTACACACTTTGCTATATTAATTACATTAGCTCTCTGGTCGAAACTGAACCCGAGTCAACACTTTATACTCTGAAAATGTATATTTACTCACGGTTTTGATGAAATTTACCATATGTTTCATTACCTTTCGTTAGTTTGAATTATAATAAAACATTCTGAATGCCAAACAATTCAGAAGTTCTAATTTATTCATCCGAAAGCAAAGTAAAATATTTTACTGGTTTATTGTTTGTTGTATTATTACTTATATAAGAGTTTTATGTTTTAGAGTATTTACAATATGGTAATAAAGTAAATAGAGTTATTTTATTAATAAATTAATTCTTTAATTTCACATTAGAAAGATTCTAGAACCACAATAAGCCATTTATTAGAATTGTTTTAAGCCATTTATTTATGACGGAGTCCTTATATTGTTGTCATGTCCACTAGTGTGTTTAGCCTTGTCAGATCCTTTTTTAAAACCTTTTGTGATGCAGTTTTACACAGAGGTGCTTTCAGGGATCCAAATGTCGAACTGAAGTGATATTACAAAACATATTATAAGTTTTTAAACAAATATTAATATATTATTGAATCCTTTAAACAGTTCAAACATTTAAAATTGAAACTAAACCCCATACATTGAGTACCCTAACTGGTTTGGTATCGTGCCATTAAATGGAATTTTTAAATTGAATTTAACATAATATGATGTATTTATAAACTCTTACTTTGCCTGAGCAATCATATGAACAGTAACAGTTGAAAGCTGTTTCGTCTATCTGTCAGGCATAATCAAAACAATTTCGGAAAACACATTTAGCGTACATTTCATACGTACATTTAAAACAAAACACTTAACATATTACAAATAATTTAACGTGAGTGACACTTTTATGTTTTTTTTTAAACTGAACGATACGTTGATTTTTTTAATGGATTTTGAAATGGCTAAGTATTAGCTAGAGTGGTACTGTTCTGTAACGTGCCAACTTATATTTGTATAACTCTTATATAATATAAACTACGATAAAAATAGTAGAAAATATAATGTGTACTGTTGTTGTAGGAAAATGTTATTTATTTCGAGTGTAGGGTTTTTGTCTCTTGCGTTAGAAACTTTACGAAACATATATTGTTAAAAAGTAAAATGTTCAATAAGCTTTCAGGTCCAAAGAGTGGAGAGACATCTAGCGGCGATTCCCAAAATCTGCAGGTCACTTCCATTCGAGCAACACACTTTTCTGTCTGTCATTAATTTTTAAAATCTGGTTATGTTAACAATAGAATAGTATTATGCTTAGTTTTTGATGAATTCAATGCCTAAATATATCTTATTAGATATATTTTCTGTCGACATAAATATTAAGTATTAAGTAATTGATGAAATGATTACCGTTTATTTGATTACGCTTTATACTTATTTAATAAATTAGGTTTAATAATAACCTAATTTACATAATGAGTTACATAATTTACACAACGTTTCTTCAATGTTTATATTCCCAATCTTGTTTTTTTTCTTTCTGTTTTAATTAGGGCCATGTGTATGTTTATACCATTTATTTAAGGGGTTTACCTAAATATCATTCCTGCTGCAAAAGCCCCCTCAGACAATAACATCGGGTCGAACTGGTCCCATTTATCTCTCGGATACCATGGGTCTAGACCCTGCCATGACTCTCTCTGTAACAACAATATTTACGTCAGTTTACTGTAAAAGTAACCACGCTTACATGCTTTCATATAATGCTAAGGAAAATGTTGTCTACGTGTATCTCTTCTTAAAGGAAACCCTCAGAACATGTACGAAAGTAGATAAGACCGTGCCTGTAGCATATATTTCGAAATAATTACAATAATATAATAATAGTTTTCATTTTCGTGTGTAAATAAGAAACAACAATGACACAAATTTCACAAACATTTTTTTATGAATAGTATCTTACATAATATTATTATAACTTAATTTATAACATTCTAGCAAGTGAAAAATAAGCAATCTTTATAACTGATTAGGAAAAATATAAACTAGAACTATTTGGTTATAAGTAATAAACGCTTATAAACGTAGACACAAACCCAAATTCATAAACTCCATGAAACCTAAATTATACCTATAAAGTATGAAACCTATAAATATTCTACAAATCTCACATTCAATTTTATTATTTTTTATGAGAAGAACCAACATTTTTGAAACTGGTCAAGATCTGTAATCTTTGAACTATGGGGATATTTAAGATTTCACCATCACCCCAAACATGAACAATTTTTAAAAGCAGTAATGTAGTTTTTGTCTGCAGAATAACTATTTTCTGCTGCATAAATTAGGCTTCTATAATAATTTACAGCTTAGAGAATATGTCGTATACCTAGAGTTCCCAGTGCACCACTATACACGGCATAACCTTTAACTACAACTGAAGGTCATGACAAGTTAATGGTAATGACGAGAGGGGAAGTCAGTCACCTATTTCCTATTGACAAATTATTCAATATTGTATTTGATTCAAACACGATACAATTTTCTTATTACAATGAGACATTTGTGTGGAATGCACTTTATATTTAGCTAAATGCTTGTGTCAATATAAGTTTGACTTGTAAACCTTAATACAGTACCTAGTAGTTCACATCCTGAAAATATCTATGTGTAACTTCATGTCTGTGTATTCAGCTCTACTTTAAATAAAATGTTTGGTAATGATTTAAAGAGTTTACCAAAATAAAATAAATCAACATATTGAGATTAACTATTTCATTTTATTTAAAAAAAGAACACCACAAGTTTGAAATGGTTTCAGATTTTTCAAACATCTCATTCTATAAACACCACATTTATATAGATTTTTGAGAAAAAGTATTAAAAAATTACGATAACAAATCTTCAAAATTCGCACAGGTAGAAATATCTAAAAAAAACTCTTGACCTTTATTTTTTCATATTATAATATCAATTTTATACAAGTAAAAACACAAAACATTTTTTAAATAAATATTTACAAAAATATTTATTGGTTTATCCATTAAACAACATCATATCCATCCCTTAACTGATTACACAAGAAACTTGTAGCGAAGACACAATTAATTACTGTATTAACTTTTACAAAATTAAATAATTGGCTACGAAATTCTTAATAAGGTCAACAATAATGACTTCCTAGTGTTAACCTTTACCCTTCCTAACCCTTCACATTCCACCTTTGTATATTTTAACACAACGTACCTTCACATTCTGTTTAAGTTCTACTCTCGTTATAGCTACTATTACCCTTCATAAGGTGCTGCTCTCTGTCATATTGGATGTATTTTTCAAATGAAACATATTTAAAGTAATACATTTCACCTCCTAATATGTATTTATGGCTCATTTGAAAAAAAAAAAACAAGTTACAATACAATACTAATTTATAATTTTTTCAGATTTTTAAATAAATAATGAATTATTTTGTATATTATGTTTTATACTAAAACGATTAAAACTTCGTAAATTTTAATAAAATTAAGTGAACTTCCGAGATTGATCATTTTTAATGTTGGTACATTACTTTCATATATGCACAATAAGAATACATACTCATCTTCAGCAATGGACAACGATACAATAATTTTGGTATTCAAATATGTTTGACACTGAATCATAACCATTGTTGAACTTCACAATTATTTGTCTAAATCTTTGGTAACAATTCAAGTCCAACTAAAACTAGTCCTAACGTTGTGTAAAAACAAAAATCCCCAAACTAACTAAAAATACCTAAGCTAATAAACGGTCCCAAAAAACTGGCACATACTTTCTCACAAACAAATTTAAATTACTAAACAGATTCACTGTGCCTTCATAATTGTATTAAGGGGACTCGCCCTCCCATATAAGAACAATGTTAACTTAGGTACACTTTAATAAATAACCTGAAGAGATGTAATGCTGAAATTTGGTACACATATACAGTGGTCCTTCATTCACAATTACACTAGTTTTTTATGTTCTAAGTTGATTTTTAATAATTTTTTACCAAAAAAACTAATGTTTCCTCAAATTTTAAGAATAATTTTTGTAAAAAAGCTTTAAAACTAAAAATAATCTTTTAAAAATAATCTTTTATCTAAATGCTTAGTATAAACCTATACATAAGTGTACAAAATTTCAGCTCATTATCTCTAATACTTCCTGAGAAAAATGTACCTAAGTGTTCAAAAATGCAACTTTCGGAGAATCGTAATTGAAAAAAGTTTTACTTGCAACTTAATTTTTAGTATTGTCCAGGAGCATATGAAGGATTGTCCACATCTTCACCTGCTTCAAATTCTTCCTCTAAAACCTTTCGTTTTAAGCTGTTGGCCTACCTACACTTTTTAGCAATTTTGACAATATATCTAATGGAATACTATATAAGTTTGGGAGTTACCAGCAAAGCTATGTGACTTGCTGCATGATACAAAATGTACGTGCATAGTTGTGTAAATATATTTTTTGACACTCGAATTTTAAAGGAAAGTATGTAGTGTTGTATATAAAATTGAACGTGATAAAACAAGCTATCCAAATCTGTAAAAATATCATGTAACGTATACTGGGCCCTTTATTTAATTCACCCCGCCCCGTAATATAAATTGGCTAATCCCCGGGTTAGGTTAGAGGCCTCGCTAACTACCGACAACCCAATTTCAATTAAGTACTTGTAACAACCACAAACACGGGTAGCCAGCTTTGACTTACACTTAAATTGCCGAACAATAACTACTTAACAGTAAAGCACTAGACACAAACACTTAATTAAGTAACTACATCATTGTGAGCCCAATTAGGCTATAACTCCGCAAAATTCGTTTATCAGACGCCGCGGCTATTACATGTCTAATCGGCCCCCGCGATGCGGTAGCCACTCGCTAATTTACTTAGCCGGCCATCACACAATTACACAACACAATATTAATTAATTAATTAATCGATGATCTCTCTTAAATGGTATGTAAATGGCTGCACGTCGCTGGAGAGATAGTGATGTAACACGGCAATTCACGCTAACGGATTCTGCCTGCTGTGCCTACTCGATCGTTGGTCATAGATAAGATAGACCTAGATAACTTGTGACAGGCTCTGGTTCTCTACTAAAATCCTAATCCGGAACCTGAGCGCGTCACAATCAAAATCGATTTTTTCAAGGGTGAGCCCCCTTAAAGTAGGAGAGATAGATGATACATTAAAGTAGAAGAGTAGGCCTAACTAATAAATATTATTATTATTAGCTAGAGAGAAAACTATTCGATCGATTTCGAACAAATTTGCACCAAACATGTCAATTAGGCCTGTATAGATGCACGAAAAAGGTTTTGAAAAATTTTGAAACACAACCCCCTTTTTGGCAAAAAAACCCCTAAAGTCAGTTATTGTTATTAGCTAAACGAGAATTTTTAGAAAGATGTTTTTTGCATATGGTAGGGTACATTAAAGGCTAAAAGTAAGCAAAATTTTGTCAAAATCGTTAGAGCAGTTTTTTCATAAAAAAATAATAAATGATTTTTTGGGGTTTTTGGCCAAAAAGGGGGTTGTTTTTCAAAATACATACATACAAACAGACATACAGAAAGAAATTTTGTAAAAACCACATTTTTGGACTCAGGGGGCCCCAAAACGGAAATTTCCACAAAAATCTCAATTTCAATTTTTTTTTGCGAGCACTATAATTTCTATAATGTAGTGAGAAAGTAAAAGTGTACACCGGTTGCGTTCAGAATCTCTTTGAAATTGGTTTGATGTAAAGATCAATGCATGGATTGTCTTTAACTTCATATTTTATTTATTGAACTTATCTGATGTATTTAATAATAAAATAATAATTTTTTTGTTAAATAAAATTTCCAGCATAAATTTATAAACAACATCTTTTGGTTACAATGTTTTTGTTTTATAAAATATCACTACACCTACATACTCTACCTAACATCACTGCAAAATAAAACAAAGTTCCTTAACCTGATTCTGTTTATACACAATGGACGAAAAATGTCCGAAACACGTGTAGTGAACATATGTGATAATTTTAATTGAAGAAAAAACTTCAAAGGATTGCTGCGGTGAGTCTTAATAACTCATTGTTATTTTAAAACATATCCATTATATGTAAAATGTATAAATTGTGTCAGTTTGTTAACTATATTGACTGTGCTATTTAAAAAAGTATTTTTGGTTTTAGCGTTCTATTCAATCATATTAGTTCATATTGTGTCAGATTCAAATTGGTATTAAATAACATGGCAGGTTAATTCAAACAGATGGATGGAATTCAGATTAATTTCAATGTTGTTTGTAACGAAGTAGTTTACTTTGATATTTCACTAAAATGTAGCAAACCATTAAAGTGAGTTAACTTTGACCAATATCTGGTATGATCAGGATAAATGTTTGAATTAAATGTACAACAGTACTTCAAGGCTAAACATCAAACTTAACTAAGTCCTTAAAAATAGTAATGACAATTTGGTCTACAGCAAAAGTCCAGTCAGTAGGCCTAATTAATTTTAGGTTGTTCGGGTCAAACACTTATGAAAAGTAAACATTTTTAGTCTGGGGTGATGGACGCTGCTTCAGTGGCAGAGTTGACTAAGGAAAGCATAACAGTCTCTCAACAAGTTAGGTTCTAAAAATACATTTAGACAACACAAACCTTTTCTGAAATACACATTCAACCTACACTTTCATTAGAGGTAAATAAGAAAAATGTATACTTTGCCAAATATGATCAAGTAGATCAAATTTGATGAAAGATCTGACTAATATTGAAATTTCGAACATTTAATACAAAAAATAATTCGACCACAGCTGAACCGCTGACGTGAGTTGAGCGAATTTCAAAAATTAAATTGATTTATGTTTTTGGGTTTCAAACAACTATTTGGGAAATTGATCTACTTACCAAGGTGTTGCCAGCATGTACCAAATATATTGCCATCGGTCACCACGGTAAAAGCCGTGGATTTAATTCTAGTAATTTTACGGTATTTTACGTTTTGATTGTTTTTGGAGGAACCATATGGGCTATAAGGTCGCGTAAAAAAACAAAATGTGCAGAATTATTTCGTATGTCTATTTTGTTAAAGAAAACTTAAAAATTATTTTATTCTAGTACGAAAAATCTCTAAAAAATTGTTACTTCCGGTAAAAAATTTGTTCTACTTCCGGGAAATTTTTTGGCTAACGAACTCGTCCAAGCGAATTAAAAAACCAACCTGTTTACCAAATTTGGTCCGGTAGAGTGCGCACACATACGTACATAAATATGTACATATATAGATATATATATATGATTTTTAATGACACCCCAAAACGTGTTCTCCCGACCTTGGGTCTTTCCATAAGGGCATAAGGGCCACTGTAATATCTCATTTTTTTCCTGTGGTAATTTGCAAATAACGAATAATAAAATATTAGATAAATACCTCCATTATTTTAAAGAATAAATTTAGACGTGAATAGTTTTATACTTCTTTAACAAACGTGTTGGGAAAGGTGGTTAAAATTAGACTTTTTACTTTTTTTCTTCTTTATTTTATTAATAAATATGGAGAATAGTCGTTTGGATCACTAAATGTAAATCAATTATGTAATTATTGACTTAATCTTTGTTGTATGGATCCTGGGCCTAATACCCTCCAAGCGCCTCATAGTGTTGTGTATAAATGAGTTTATTTTGGTTTTACAAAACTATTATAGCTATGCAATGAATAACCGTAATCCATTTTGTATGAGATTTACAAACAAAAAAGTATAAGGAGTTTACTTCAAGTTTTGTATAGCATTTTTCTCGCATGATCAACATTTTACAAATTATTTTTGTAAAAATATTCTAATATTATCAACAAGATGTAGAAACAAGGCAAATATTAAGAAGCCAAGAACAATGGTTCAAATGTCAGTACCTGAACGATGAAGAACGCCGTCATCCTCATAAAGATCCAAATCACATAGAAGACGTTCGTGATAAAGTCAACGATGTTCCACAAATCGCTGACGTAGTCTAACAGTCCGTCTGACCAGAGGGCTCTCACTTCGTTCCAGATCAAACCTAGTGGAGTAAACATGTAAACATTGCATTTACTGTACCATACAAAAAATGTGTGCTTTTATTAAATTTTCGACTGGATACTAATGTCCTCAATTTTTGCAAACAGAAGCCAACGCCATTAGCAAAAACCATCACAACTTATGGCTACCTTAGCACTGCACTGGTTTATCTATTTTGTGCTCCTATATTCATTAAACATTTAACAACATATTTGACAATGACTCAAATAGGGGCGAGCAGACTAGCTGGACTATTAATATGGGTTTGGCGTCCCTCCCTGTCCGCAGCCAAACATACACACGCCTACTTACAGCATTTACACTAAACATATATATTCACATGTCAAGTACTTAAAAATATTGCTTACAATTTCAACTTCACTTCAGGGTAAAATTTTTATTGGAATAAACAAGGAATCGGCAAAAACAATGCACACTATCTTTACTAATAATGAACACTTAAGGGTGTTCAATACCAGGACGTTACAGCTCCAGACAGTCCTCTTCAATATAACTTATCTTTCATCTAATTTCGAAGATAATCTTTTGTTATTTACAGGAAATAGTTCATGAACATCTAAATTATAATTCGTAGGTGACAAAATTGTAAATTATACATTTTTATTAAAGATATTTGCTTATAAACAAGACGAAAAGGATGATTTTCAGTCGAGTCACTTGATAGCAGTATAACATCGGGGAGAATGTTGTTACCTACTAACTGTACATTGGTGCTACTGTATCTGCAAATATAAATGTCGTACGCACATGGTGAAACTAAAACTAAGACTGGCATTAGTAAAAACAAAAGTGTATACACGCGATATTCTAGTCAGTTCGAGCGCTTTACCGATGTAATATCATAGGCCAGCCTTCTCAAGAATGGTATGCACTCCCTTAACACTAAAGTTGTATTACATTTTAGGATATTTGGAAGCTTTGCTCGCAGCACACGGTGTATCAGTAAAAATAATGTATAAAAGTCACATTCACCTAGACCCATCCTAATAAACTGCACTGTACAAAGTTCTTTTTTTTAATCTTAGTTTATGGGGTTTTCTTCATTCGGTGAAAAGAACAAATTTTATTTACAAAAACTGTAAACATTTCAAACCACTCATTATCAACAAATGTTATTACAGAAATCTAATCTTAATTAACAAAGAACAATCATCTACGAGTTTACTACGAGTTAGTAAACCGATTTTTAAGCTTGAAACTAGTTCAGATCAATGCCAAGTGATCAATAAAATGCTCTGAAATAATGAGAATAATTTCAACCTTATGTTTTTTGTTCTTAATGAGAATATTTTGATACATATGTAGTAGGGGAAAGGTGAATGTGCATTTACCTGAGACCAAGAAGATTATTATGGTCGGATAGCAACATGCTTAAAGGAACTCTAAGCACGCGATTGGACGAGTACTTCTGAATACATAGCACGTAATTATGAAACTGATTTTATACTATACGTAATGGGGGGGGGGGTGGTGAAGATTTGACCAAACGCCCCACACAGATTAGCTGCCCCTTTTAATATTGGAGTCCCACGAGGTCCTCAATCAAATAAACATAACACAACAGATTTATATATTTCAAATGCAAAATGATCTTAAACTTTCAAGTTAAAAACAAAATTTTAATAGAAACACCTATAGACCTAATTTAGAAATAATATGATTTTTAAAACCCCAATAGTAAATATAATCAAGTTCTCAGTGACTCAGCTTAACAGGATACCTACTTATAACGTAGAGGATGACACTCGATTCCACCAATCCAGGAAACGCTCCTCTTTCTTTTCGCTTCCATTCGGCGAGGATCTCCCGCATCCAGTCTGTCCCGAACAGGTCAATGAGGATGAATTCAATCCTTTGGGATGCTGCACCCAGGAGTGCTGCAATTAATAAATCGGTCAATGTCGTCTCTTAGTTAAGATGGTGGTGAAAGAAATTAAGCTGAACGGGAGGTAAGTATGGACATTGCTTTATTACCAGTTCAGTTGACTGGGTTGTTAAAGATTTTATTTAGAAGTTGAAACGTTTAGAGCAAGCGTTCAACAGTTTTAATAAACAAGATTTTTTCATCACTTTGTCACAAAATTTTTGATCTGATATTATAAGTTCAAAGTCAAGTTTATGAATAACTATAATGTATTTTTGAAAAATATTAGCTGCTTTTGTTTCGTAAATAGAGGCAATGTGGGGATTTTGAGAGGAAAACTATTTATCCATCTATGTTTCACAAAAGTTTCGATTCAATATTGTCTTCCTGTAAAGTATATATGAGTATATCTACACCACTGTTCTAAATTTTAGCTGTTGCACTTTTGGAAATAGAGGCAAATTGTTTTTTAGCAAAATTCCTGAGAACATCTTGAAACTAAATATTACAAACATTAGTTTTGACATACTTAATTAAAGCCTTTTTAAATGATCTAACACTAACCGGTATCAAACTATTGTTGCTAAAAATTCACAGACAATGTTTTTTGAGTTTTTACTTTTGGAAAGTACTTTTGCATTAGTATGTCAGATTTCATTCTCCTAATCCGTTCTGGAGAAACTCGATTAAAACAAACATGTGACCCTATAATAGTTCAGAGTTTCCCTTTTAATGTAGGGAACTTTACTAGTGAACCATTTACACTTTCATCTGATGAGTTGAAAATTTATTAAAATCCTACATTGAAGTTGCGAAAATAAAAAAAAAAAACAAATAAATAATTGCTGACTATTTTAGAGGCAGACAGAAATGTATAAATGTTTACAAGTTTTTAATTAATTGTTTGTCTCTTTAAATAATGTAGATTGGTCAGAAACGGGGTATAATGTATGATTTTAATCATTTGTAAATTAATAACAAATTAAGCCATGTTGTGCCTTTGATAGCATTACATCAGGATCCTATAAAAAGCTGGTAGTTGTGTTAGATACTATTTTCAGTAGAAGTAAATCCAAATTCTGAGTCTGCTATATTTTGGGAATTTACAAACAAAATCGAGAAGGTATAATTTAGATTTAAAACAATAACAAACATTTTCCATTAACATTAGCCACATATTTTTGAGTTTAGGTCAAATAAAACAAAATGAAAATATGTAGCAACATTATTTATCCAATTTTTCAATGGCAACTGCTTGAATATTTTCCAATTTTCCATTGAGTCCTGCTATGCAAAATCAAATTCTGAATCTATTATGTGGTGGCTATCCTTATCTGGAATAGTACAACAGTTTATGCCACATTAAGCTTAAGTGAGACAACCATCTTTTAAAAAATCCTAAAAATATCTCAGACCTGGCATGTGTATTTTTTTTTGGATAAAGTACAGATACAGTTGTCTAAAGCTGTATGAAGGTTAACTTGTTATTCTAGAGTGAGTGCCCAACTTTGATCAAAACGACAAATAGTTTAAAAATTTCTATTACATTTTTTGCTTCTATAGTCTTAAAAATCCAACAATGCCTTTAGGAATGCTGTAAGCAACGCTTCTCTATTTAACAGCTAATAAACATTGCATCATATTGTTAATGTTAATGCATTGAATGTTACCGGATTTGTTACAGGCTATTTTCAATACACTGCGGCACATGTCATGCTTCAAGTTGCCATAAGAAATTGTTGGGCAATGCACATGTCACGATAAATGGGACAGAATATTTACACTACAGAAACGTATGACGTGATCAAATTATGGATCAATGTTTACAAGGATACTGCAAATTTGATAACTTACACAGAAAGAAAGCGTACGATGACGAGTGGCAAATAAATTTGACAAACGGTTTCTTCATGAACATGCCCATTTTGGAAGCAGGAGACAACATGTAAATAGAACTGTAGACGGGGAACAGAGCTCCTAGCTTGGCGACTTCAAACATTTGTCCTATCATATTCTTTCTTCTGAATCCGGGAAGTCCTTCGTACCAGATGGCTGCCAGGAGCTGCTGGACATTGGGATGTGCTACGAACTAAAAATAAGAAATCCCACATGTCGGATTTAAAACGATCTATAATGCATATGTGATTGATACTAGATCTACAATTTAGATTGGTTTTGTTACTATAAAATATTGGCAGGTTTATTTATAATCCTAGAATTGCTGCTAGTCTTTCATAAATTCCAAGCCCAATATAAATATTTTGGTTAGTCGGATTACTAATGTATCTACATCTTCAATCTAAAACCTGAAATAAATATTCTCAGTGGCTAACTTAAGTTCAAATAATACTAATTACTATTGTTAAGATTTATTAGTAGTTTAGGTTTAAGAACTAAATATAGACTAATATTTAAATAAAGGATAGTTTAGAATTTACTAGCCCAAGACGAAGACACAGAAAGTAGAGTAACATTGGGTAATACTGCCAAATGTTGTAAAATAGCTATTTCAAGCAAGGCACACTTAAAGAGACACACTTGGACAATCTGGCAAACTGTAAAAGGGTCATACTGACCTAGACCAGGATCAGTGTTTTGGGAAACAGCCGGAGGCTCTGTTGGAACAATGTTGGTATTCTGTGTGACGGCGAAGACTGTGAATTCCAGTCGGAACGTTCTTTGGTGAAGAAGGTAGGCTGTTAGATTGTCCAATATTAAAGTATTTGTGTTTCGGTGTAATTAAAGTAGAAGCTCGTTCGAGTCAGAAATAATATTACATAAATATAAATATTCTGGGTGTTTCGTCTTGGGGTAGCATTATCAAGTTTATTAGTATTATAAAATTGGTTATGTATTGTAGGTTGTTGTTAGAGTTTATTAGCATTATACAATTTGTTAGGCATTATAGTTTGTTTGTCAAACGTAAAGAACATAGTGTATTTTACCACTGAACCACCCGAAGATAAAGATATAATAATTATATGAATTGGTTTAGTTTCTGTTTTTTAATCCCTGAACAATTAATAGTGATCCGTCATTTTGAACCTGACACTTGGGCTGATATATTTCCACCCCTAGCACTATGCCCATAAAGCATATTTACTATGTTCACAAAACAGATGTATTATGTACGATGAACAAAATATAATAGTGATAGTTGCACACTACTTTATTTATACATGTATTTGTGTAGTGGTTCCATACATACGTGTGTTGAAGGTCCTCTTTCTCTCAAAACGATAATAGAATAGCAAAATTGAAAACATCTAGAATCGACATATATATAATTTGAACTAGAAATACAAAATTATTGAAAACTTAACACTCCCTGCATATTATATTAATTAACAGGGTATAGCCTCTAAAATTAGTGAACAAGTTACTGAAGTTTATAAATAATTTAAACAAAGTGTAGACCAATAAATAGTTTCAAAAGATCATGACTGTCTCTTTAAATATTTTTCCATTTAAAAATACACAGCTCACAGGATTGAAGGTGCTCAGCTGTTTTCCTTAACAGCTGATTTCATACTTCTAAAATTTTTAACTATTATTTTTGTAGGTTAAATTTTTCTATTAGGTAGATTTTTTTCTTTTTTAATATTTTATTTATTGTAACTGTTATGAGAATCGTGAGAAAATCGTGAGTAATAGAAAGGTACTCGTGGGCCTATACTTATATTTGTTTGTTTTGTATTGTATATAAAATACTAAATGATATTTTATTGAACTGGGTGGAGCAAATAACTGACTTAGCGAGACTTTTTGTGAATGCCAGGAGTTAACTTTGTTCGTGACATTCCATTATCTTTTATGTATGAATATACATAAATTACAAACAAATTAAGCTATTTACTTTAAATTTCTTAACTTAACTGAATTTGTATTTACTTCCTGTATTTGTTAATTTTTAAAAATTCTTTTTGAGGTTATTATTTACATAATAAATAATTGTATATTAAGATGTAACAGTTGTTTGACGTAGTACAATAGCATTGATGTCTAAAAACTGTTATTGAAAAATGTCTTTAGAATTGTCACTGCCTCCTATTCAATTTGAAAAGTGTAAACTTTTTTCTATTTTCTCATGACGACCGTAGGTGTATTTACAATAATATAGGTGGTCAGTTACAATCTGTAAAATATATAAGCAAAACATTATTATTCACTGGTATTTACGTACTTTTATTTACCAGTTCAAATTATATTATGTTGATGTTAGAAAGAAAACCCAGCCAATCTAATATATATTGAACAAGATGAAGTAAGCAGGTTTTGCGGAGATAGCTTCATGTGACGAATAGAATAATCATCGGTTCTGAAGCAAGGTTTCTTCCGTTCTTCCAGACAATTCTCAACACAACTAACACATATGAAATATGACATTGTTGAGTTTTATAAATAAGACCAAAGGCAATTAAACAATGGCATGACGTAATTAAATGTAACACAGAGCCGTACTACAATTTTAGCTACTTTTGTAATAGCTTACCTGTTTCTGCTTGTACTTGATTGCTAGTTTTGTGATAGCTTACCTGTTTCTGCTTGTACTTGATTGCTAGTTTTGTGATAGCTTACCTGTTTCTGCTTGTACTTGATTGCTAGTTTTGAGATAGCTTACCTGTTTCTGCTTGTACTTGATTGATAGTTTTGAGATAGCTTACCTGTTTCTGCTTGTACTTGATTGCTAGTTTTGTGATAGCTTACCTGTTTCTGCTTGTACTTGATTGCTAGTTTCAATCTCTCCAAAGTCTGTCTCTCTCCAGGTTCCCAAGTCTCTCCGTCAGGATTATGGTTCAGCATAACTTCCAGTTCATTGGATGTCCGCGCGTGGTCTAGGAGTGACGTAGCAAAAGTCTGGCACTGGGCTCTCATCTCCTGCATATGGCAAGTGTTTGTGAATATTTTATATTTTGTAATATTCATTGACTTGATGTAAGGTCATTGCTAATGTATTAGTGCAATGGTAGCGAAATTCAAACTAAATCAATTCCTTGTGCGTTATCCTCTAGCCGCTAGATGTAGAACAAATACTTTATTTTATTTTATAAAATGGTGTACAAAATATAAATGTTGCATCAAGGTTCGATAGTATTAAATACCGTAATGAAATAATGCTTTACGTAGTAATCAATTTTATAGTTTAAGGGAACCGCTGGAGCTGAGGATTTAGCCTATCTTATTCAAAAACTCAAGTTACCCGGATCGAACCAAAGCGATGATTATGGATGTTTTGTATAGGTGGAAAACAATGATTATAGGCAAAGATCGTCGGTGGTTCTTCATATTATAATTTTTAATCCATGACGACGACTAGCAGACTGTAAACAAATTGCCTGACTGACAGATTATACGAGTAAACTAAAAACTTGTTATATAGAAATATACAGGCCACATAAAGTCCTAACACTGTAATGCCAAACAACCAAATAAACCAAGTGACAAAATAATGTCCTCGCTTCACACGGCCAGATAAATCAAACCGACTTTCCTTCTCGCTTTAAGGAAATTTAACCCGCTATTGAAAAAAAAGTACTTTTAGAATGGTCCGCTAGATACATCCATCAGTTGTAGTTGCTCAAGACAAAATTATTCCTTTAGAAGACGGTTAAAACTTAGAAATGGGATGACAACAAATGAGTTTTAAAATTCCAAAATGCAGGTAATGCAACTTGTTAGGTAGTATTCCTAGTATTCTACCTTCCCTAGTATTCTTTATACATTTCAGTCAGCAACTTTCTATCCATAAGTAAATAAAAATGCCAAATATTTTAAACTACAAATTTAAAAAAATTACAGTGTACTTTTATTCAAAATGTAATTTATTCGGAAAGTAGTCAAAAATTAGAAGAAGAATATTAATCAATATTCTCCCTTTGCACGTTAACCATTACCTATAGTTGGTATTTAGCGTTATATTTAGTGAAGGCCTGAGTAAAGCCTGCAGCATAAACGTCAGTTGCATTAACTAATAATAGTTCTGGAACTGATCAAAAGCTTGGCTCCTAAGCATTGATTTACTAGTGGACTGTTAAAGATACAAACATAACATCAAATTGAATGCATTGATATTACATGGGAATGACGACTGCAAACGTGCTCTCTACTCAACAAATGGCCTGTTATTAATTGCTTGCCGAGGGTAATGTGAATCATGTAATTACCCTTATTAAGCTCAAAATCTTTCCTTTTAACAAATAAGGAACTCGTCTCTTTTGTTGGGCGTAGTCTCAAAAACTATTGAGCCTATTTGAAAAACAAAAATTATTTATACATTATTTAATCTTTCACGAGGAATTGACTTATAGGTGGACTAACATCTCTTACTGGAATTTAAGTTACATTTAGTTTTACTTTCTGCGAAAACAGTAAATATTAATATATGCACAGCTGACTGGGTCCATCAGTTTAACAAAATAAAGTTTGTGGGGGCTTCAAAAATGACTGAAATTTTAATACCAGCTGTTAGATAAAGGTCGAATTATATTAAATGTTGGTGTTGGCACTATAATGTAAAATTTGGAGCTAATATTACTGTAAACATTCTTACACTTTTAATCTTTTTCTTTGACATGCTTTATCGCCGTCTCCAGAGGATGACCTTTATCTCGTCAAAATTGTGTAATACAAACTTCAGTTTCTTTTCGATCGACATTATAAAATGTTAGAGAAAAAGTAAAATCCAATAACCAAATTATACCAGGTTTTTGTAAAACTATCGTATATAAAGAGTGTTTTTTTTTAACTCTATTATTAAAAAAACGGAAAGAGATAACAAAATCTGATCTCGGGACTGTTATTCACCACCAAGAGGAACTTTAGAAAATCTATTTACAAAATCCCAAAACCCCCTCCACCTCCTACAACCCTCTCTCAAAAATTTGCAATGGACAAACATAGCTTGTGATACATCATAATGAAGCCATGTTTAAAACTCACGATTTTCCTGCAGTAAGAACATAAAAAGCTCGCTTCGCTCAAAAATTGTGTTTGTAAATTACTTTCTAGAACTTTATAAAGATGGAAGATAACCCTATAAAAATAATAAAGTTAACAGCATAACATATTTAAACAATAGTAAAATTTACCTGATCACTGAATGATAACAAGGAAAGCTTTTTGTTTGTAAATTATTTTCTAGAACTTTATAAAGATAGAAGATAACTCTATAAAAATAATAAAGTTAACAGCATAACATATTTAAACAATAGTCAAATTTACCTGATCACTGAATGATAACAAGGAAAGCTTTATGCCCTGATAAGAAAAAATAAGAATTTATACCTCTTTTGCATCCTGCGGTTTCTACTGCATGGGGTTTTGGGATTTAAAAAATGGGTTTTCTGAGGTTTTCTCTGACGGTGAACAACTTTCCTACGATCAGATTTTGAATATATTTTTCCATTTTTACTTTCTCCACCCTATACGTAGTAGACTATATGGAGAAAGTATTGTTTTCGTAAAAATGTTCGAATTTGAATTTTCAGTTGAATTATCTGTTTTGGTGCTCCCAGAACCCCAACAAATTGTTTAGTGCAATTATCTGTGTTGGTGCTTCCTGAACCCAAAAATATTTTTAGTGGAATTTTTTGTTTTGGTGCTCCCTGAACCCAAAAAAGTGTTTTTAACGTGGTGTCTGTCTGTCAGTGTGTCAGTATGTATACACGACCAGAGGGGACACTATTGGTCCGATTTTCATGAAATTTGGTATGTAGGTACTATATAAACCCTAATATCTCCAGGCGTTTTTTTCATTTTTTGGAATTTTTAATTTTTAAGGGTAATTTACCCCAAAAAACCAATAAAAACGACAAAAATGCAAATTTCTCAAAAACGGCTCTAACGATTTTGATCAAATTTTCAGTATTTATAGTGCTTAAGATGCCAAACAAAATGACACCACCCGCTTTTATCAAAACTTCGGCGTTTCATAATTATGGGGAAATGTTAAAAAATAAACAAGTTTATGTTGTCAATCTAGCATCACGGCGACGGCCGCACGGGGTAGCACAACGGTAGCGAGGACGGCCAGTAATTCAAAGGTCGCGCGATCGAATCCCGCCTGGGACAATAACGTTTTTATACGATTGACGTAGGTAGAATATTATTTTTTTGTTTTGTTCTAAAAAGTAGTAAATAAAATGATTAAAAACAATATTATTTTGACTACAGTAAGTTGGGAGAAAGTTTGTGTCAGTTAACTGATACCGTTTATTTTTAAATAATAGAATTGGTAAGTTTTCAAAAAAAATCACCCTGTGTATAAAACAGAAGTAAAAGCTTTGTAGGCTCGAGAACAGAATTGAAATTGAGGGAAGTTCTAAGAGCATAACATAAAGCTGGAGGCAGTAAAATGTAACGGTCTTCCTTTTAGACACTAAAATAACTCTCACTTTTTCTGCGTCTGAAAGTGGTGTCTTGTGCTTTGTGTTACTGTTACTCAAATGTAATTCAAGTTATTTATTTAGTTTATTAAATATTGGAATGTATTTAATTTACTATTTGTTAAAGGTACTCTCATAATGTTTGCCAGTACGCGTGTCAAGGCCACTTAGCTTTATCATTACACTAATGCAAAACACTTTAGTTTATCATGTTTAATATGTTTATGTAGTATGTCCGAATGTAGCGCAATAGAGCGTAACTATATAATAACTGATTTGGGCAAAATGAGATATTATTAGATTTTTCCTACTGGTGTTGAAGGCTAGGGTATCTAACGAACAATTCTGATATTCAAATTTTACTTTATTAAAATAATTTTGAGCTGCATGTATATATTTAAAAGCCAAATCCACTGACTCACTGATCACGTTTTTTCAAAAACTACCGAACGGATTGGAACGAAATTTGGTATGTAGCTTCCTCTTTCCCTCTTTTTTTATAACTTGTGTCAGTTTTGAAACATATGCAAAATATTTAACGTTTTCGCACAAGAAACTACAATTTTATAACGTAAGGAATTTTCTAGTTCCATCGAATGATCCATTAACGGATGTATGGAATACACCCTTCACATTATGAAAGCATCCCTCTTCTTTCAAGCGATGTTACTCTCGACTTGAGATATTAACTGTTCAAGGTAAGAAAATTATTCGGGCACCTTTGTCAGTGTTTAAAAATGTAATAATGAAATACCTTTAAAAATATCTAAATGCACTAAAAAATTTCTCGAGATTATAAAGTGTAAAAAATTTATAAACATACATACCCAAACTTACTTGTACATAAAAACATAAATTATTATTTTAGGATTGTTACAATAAGTGGAATAAAAAACAGTTACTTAAGTCTGATTACAATAATTACAACATAATAGGATGTACAGTAAATGTGGCGCGTAGCTCCTAACACAATATAAATCTTAAACTTTACATAAGTCATATAAGTATAATTAAAACACTTATACATAAAGTGTATGATATAATTTTCATACAAACAAACATTAAAAAATAACAGTTTTAAATGCACTGATATTACCAAAACATTCTTTCATTTCATGCATACTACTTGTCCTAGTTTATTTTTGTATATTTTTATTTATTTCTTATAAGCCCACCAATACTATCTCTTCTTAGTACACAGATTTCTATATTTTAAAAAATATATTAATTTTGACAGTTTGCATTAAATTACTTGGTAATAAATAAAACAACTTTCATTATAAAACCAACAACGGAGATATGATTGACTATAAACCTCGGTCTGGTCACGTTTAATATCTGCTAACGTTCTGTAATATTTAAGTGGATATTATAGAACATTTTTAGGACTTTATAAACAAACAGCTGCCTTAATGGCAGTATTTTACTTTGAAAAAAAAATAAGGAAATGCTGATGCAAATCACTCTGTTTTGCGAATGGTGACCTGGATAAAATATTTAAGAGTAAATGTAATTTTTTATTTTGAATTTCAGATTATTTGTGGCCTGACAATTTCTGTAATCGAGAGAAATTACAAGTCGATAGGTTTAGTTGCCACTGAAAAAATCCTTGTTCCACAACAGACATATAACAGGCGACAACAAAGTCTCACTAAAAACACGACACCGCTTTTGAACAACAGTCATTTTGTTTTGCTGGGCTACAATGTCATAATTATTAAAAACAGCTTATGGTATGTTCCAAAACCAACATAGTTCCACTTACATTATATTCAGCTCTAAACTCTGTTTCCATCTTACTGAGTCGTCGAAGCTCCCAGGACAGTTCGAAAGCTGTCAGCAATGGATCCCTCGAGGACAGTGCTATGAGCGACGGGGAAGTAAGGGCTCTGTAGGCGTTGATCCTGGATTGTGAGTGCCGAAGGGAGTCTTGTTCGCTGGAGACAACGCAGTCGTCGCAGCCACACCTAGAACATTGAGGTTAGGTATAAAAGGAAAAGGCAGACAATCTTGGTAGCTGTACAGACTTGAGATTTACAATTCCAGGTGGAAGGTAGATACTTCACACCACATCCAGTAGTCAATTAATTCCAGTTATTCATACATCTGGAATACAGTTTATATCTCAGCTTCCAATTCAGATGGCGTTGGTTTGATTTTGACGTGTATTATCTATTATAGGATACACCAAAACTCAGATCTAATTTTATAAACAAATAATTATTTTTAATATAACAGGTTAAAAAGAACCACCATAACTTTGACCTACTTCTAAATACAAACTCAATCTAAAATTAGGAGTTAAATAAGAGTTTCGACATGAAATCATCAGTAACGGAAATATTAGTCACAGCAATGCATCAGCTAAAGAAATTCAATTAGCTGAGCCATGTTACTTTAAACGGGTTACACATTGAAAAGAATAATTATCATTTTTATGTTATTTGTATACTTAAACGTTTTTTAAAGTATTTCAGTGTAATGTAAAACATACGCCGTAAGTGCGCATTATTCCCAAAATTTTAATAACAGTTAAATGCGAATTTCAAAATAGTTAAATTTAATACAAAGTATGGGCTTGTGGCTAACTTAGAGCTTACAAAACCAATTCATTAACACAAAAAATACCAATACGTTTACACAGTTTGTTTAATAATTTACGTAAATTTTTTTTAATGTTATGATTTTATGTGATAGAAAGGGAATGGATATACACTTTCCACTGAGTCTCTTACAAGCACAGAAATTACATTAAAATCACTAATTTTTGATATTAATTGATATTAACCTAAAATTTCAATAAAAGACAATATTTAAAACTCAATTTTTGATCAAAATGCGCGTATTTTTGAGTTTAATAAGTATATGAAATAACAAGTTAAGTAGAGGCTGAAAGGTATCTTTTGAAAGACAGAATTATTTAAATATTTTTTATTAGTCAGTTTAATTTGTAATTACTGTATTTACAATAATACAATGGAAATGAGAAAGAACATTTATGCATTAAAACAGATTATATGTCGGTCCAACACCAAAAATAATAAAATTCCGTACAATATTACCATATGATGTTTCAAACACAATTTAATTAACAATGTTTTAATTTTATATTGATAAAAACTAACTGCAGATAAAAACAAAGACAAAATGTACACTATTCAAGGTGTTTGAATTACAATGTTTAAAATTTAGTTTCTGTTTAGTACTTCTAAGCATGTGTTTTTATTAATAGAGCCTTGTTTATAATATAAATTTATAAAACCTTTAGAATATGGAAATTTACTCAGAAAATGAATACAGCTTCGTATCTAGGTGATAATCGCTGGATACATATTGTAGGGCAAAGATCCTCGTATAATACTTGGACAGAATATATGGCTACAGTGTACAGATTTAAATCTGTTTCTATAGAGTGTTTTCCTACCTAACATCATGAGGCATCGGTAGAGTGGCACCTCTGTCTAAAAGTATCTTCAAGATCTCGTAGTTGTTCATATGAGCCGCCAGTATTAGAGGGGTGATATCCGGAGTGAAGTTGGACATGGATCTGTCGACTGCTTCCCAACTCTAAAACAAAACAACACAATTCAACAAACACTCTTATTTAGACACAATAGAAACTTTTACAACTAGATTTAATTACGCTTCGTGAATTGTAACGTCTTGATAATCGAGTTTAAGACAAGAGCATTCTTTCGTTTGTTTATTCAAGAGTTTGCAATGGGAAAGTTCAAAAGTGGAAATGAAACTTTCTATTAGAAAGACAATAGATTGCTACGCCAATCTTGTTATTGCTATGCCACGTGTCATGGGTCCGCAAACTGTTAAGACTAGCTGTTCACTAATTGTATTAGAGGATATATTATATATACTGCTAATTACACCACTCAGCTACATTAATTTTTTAGGTAAACGGTTTTAGCAAACAAATGGTTTCTAAGTCTAATACTCGAAACATCTATTGGTAGCACTTTTAAGTTCTGTAATCTATCCACTGCCTCAAAAAACAAAAATGCCACTTCAAAACACCACAAACGTTTCAAGGTCACCCGTAACGTTCGCGGAACAGTTCATGTAAAACAATCCTCAGAGTCATACGCAAGCAATTCATCCTACACAACAGCATTGGGAACTGTATAGCGTAATCGTTGTAGGGGTTGAAATCGTATTCAGTGCAAATCCTCACCGTCAGGCGCCGCGCCCGTCCTACACCTACACATCCCGCAAAGGGAAACTCGGAAAATGTTGCATATCGCCATGTAGAATAGATTATAAAAAGCGTCATCTAGCTTCACAAGGAACATGCGTACGACTAAGCACAGCATAAGTCAACATGTTGAAGGTTAAGTGATGTTTTTGTGAGTCTCTACTGAGATATATAATGAATTAATCGCTACACACCAGGTAAAGAAAATGAATTCTTTAATACGTACTTTATGATAAAACCTAAGAAGTCTGAACTAGTCTGAAGTATTCTTTAAATAACTTTCTTGTTACAATGAATTGCAAACTATAATTTATAACTAAAGTAAAACTTTAAAATTTTGAACAGCTTAAACAGTGAACAGCTTAAAAGGTAGATTTATATAAAAAAATTACAGCTTAACAAAAGCAACATTAATCAAGTTTAAAATAATGGAGCCTAGTTAATTGTGGGCCAGTAAATTTGAACAATTACACAAAGTAAAATAATTGTTTTCCTGAATTAATACTATCTGATATGACTATGTAGACCAATTACAACATGTGCTGTATTGCAAATAAATGCTGTAGCTGTGCTGAAATGTCTTTTCAAATAAATTCAATGTTGTTCAATCTTTTACAGCAAACAACTAATAACTTTGTGCTCTCGTCTTTTAGAATATCTTGTTCCAAGATTACGAGTAGAAAAAAAAAAACATGTTCGTCATAAGTAGAAAAGACTAAATTACCAACTCCGCAGACGTTGATTTAATTCCTGTTTTGCAACTCTGTTCCTCAACAAGTGCGCGCTAGTAGTTAAATTATTTTTTTTTTATACCTGCGCGAACCCTCAACTGGCCACGGTTCTTTTCTAATAATTTTACCTATAACTGTGTCTAATGGCTATGGTGATTACCGGGATTTGAACAGCAACATTTATTTAGAACAATTCATCTTTAAAGGCTCATTACTATTGTAAAACTTAATTAGAATTATATGTAAAATTGTGGTTTTAATTAAATATAATTTATAGGGCGGAGTGGTACCAATTTTGGATTTATCAGACCCACAGGGTCTCTGATCAAAAATTATGATAGATTTTTTTTATAAAGTCACATTAATCATAAATATAATAAACCAAAATGTACATTTACTTTATTTTGTTTATGCCATTCGGATTTATTAATTTTTTATTCAATATTATGCGCATAATTATAAGTAAACGTTGGCCAACTTTTAGAATACAACACAAATATATTATATTATATAACATTGTCTTACATGTTCTGGTTCTGTATGTCAGTAACGTGTGTGTTACTATATAAATATGTACATGTATTTTGTTATAACATATTGCTTTTGAACTAAATTAATTAGCTAAATTTAATTATTAAAATAAGGGGTGGGTTCTCTTGATTTTGTTGTAAGGGAGGGTTTCACTTTTAATTATTTTATTACATTTTTTTTTATTACAAAAAGGGGCACATCAATTGTAAAATCTGTTATATTAAGGGCGTATGAATTTATTATTAATAAATCAATTGTTAATTACTTAACTGAATTGTATTTCTTAAATTGCCTGTAAAAGAATATTTCAGATAACTCCATGTTACCAGTTGAGGTAAGCTTGTCACCTTAGTGGGTTTTATTTAATATATAAATTTATTTAACACATGTATAGCTAGTTAGATTTAGCAAGGACTTTACGATGCGCTGGAGGGAGGGAAGAATATCGGCAAGTGGGGATGCCGTCCGCTGTAGGGGAAGGGACACTACGTTCTAGTTATACAATTAATCAAGATATGGGACTTTTTATATATATATATATAAATAGAATAAGAGTTTTTTTGTAGACGGTAGAGAATAGTGTGATTTTTCGTTTATTTACGTTTCATACACCAAATAATCCGAAACAAGCCTTATCTCAGTTTTTGTCTGTCTGATGTCGGTAACACTCGCGGACCTGTTTCTTGTGCATGATTAACGTTAAAACAACTTATAACGATAGATAAATAACTATTTTAACAAAGAAATAAACATGAGTAACAATAAAACTACATTTTGATACTATTTAAAGTATTAAGTAAACTAAATAAACTTATAACTTACTATTTAAAAAAGTACATAAGTAGGCGTACGTTTATTCATGTAAAAGTATCGGTAGTAGTGTATTAAAATTGTATCTATTAATATTACGCGATGATTTGATATGAAAATCAGGTGACCTTAATAATTTAGTTAGTGCTGTAAACGAAAACTAGGCCTATGTTGTCATTTTTACTTCAGGAATGTTACTGAGAAAAACAGGTTAGTTTGAAAATAAATAAATAAAATTTATTATTAATATTATTAATCACAGTGTGATGAAAAGTATCGTTTCGAAAAGCATCACTATCGGTCCTAGTGATGAAATATACTAAGTTATAAAACTAGCATACCAACATAAAGCTTGAACTTGGTATTTTTTGGATCATTTGTTTCCGCTTCTCTTTTCATAAAGTGGTAAACATTAGCAATGATCTCACGGGTTTGGCTGTGAATAACTTTTCTACCCCCTAACTTTGATATGACACTGCCTTCCATTAAATCTAATTATACAAATATAAACAATAAAAAATAAACAACGCTAAATAACAATAATAAACAGCGATAGTTAAATTAAAAATTGATTTGTGCACCGTGCACGGACAATAATGTTATTGGAAACGCGTACAATTTCTTCAAGGCCGAAGTGTTCCGTTCAAAGCTCGGTAATCGACTGAGCTTCTCTGATCCCCCACCACTCGAATGAACTCCGAGTTTACTGCGCATCTCAAGGTCAGAGTCCTTGCTACAAATTCCGAGCTATAAGACTTTCTAAATTTATTCATTTCATGACGGTACACCCGTTAGTCCTGTCTAATCTGTGCAATTATGCACGAATTTTGTTGTTTTGGAGTGTGACAATGAGTTTCTTGATCTGTAGAAATATGAGGAAGTAGATGTTTTACCAACATTTTTTATTTAACTTCTTTACTTTATCTATAGAGCAAATAATTCAATAGGTTTGAACCTACGAGTCAGCTGTCTACGCTAACGCCTTTAACCTCTCGCCCACTATGCTTTGTTAAGTAAAAACAAACTCTGTCAAGATGGACATGAAATTAAATTGTATTACGGTAAAATATATCTTTTTCAATAAAATTTGATTACGTGTTGGTAATTGTTTTGATCATAGTACATTATAATTTGTTACAATTTTACTATTTATTTATTGATTTGCGGAGATGAAAATACCAAAACTGACTGGCATCTGTGAGGACGTTTGTGTTGAGAACTATAAAATCAAAAATAAAAAAACATATAAAATTGGTTTGATCGAGAAAACTGTAGGCCAATACTGAGATCAAATGTATTTATCAAACTACCAATGCGAACGCAGTTTGCAACAAAAATTGGTGTTGATGGATTATGCTGGAAATCAAACTCAAGGTTTTGGGTCATGGTGCCTCTTCTTATTGCAGGTACGTTAATGAATGACAGTTTTGAGTATATTGAACACGCGCGCCACCATTTTATCAGACTATTGGAAAGAATACCCAATATTGGAGAGTCCTCACTAAGCATCTGATAAAAATGTCTGTCAGCCGTACCATCTAAAGCATAAAAGTGCTTTGGTTTTTTCTCCTGTTGGAACCAAATACAATTGGATATGAAGTTTTTGGTATTTTCCATATGTCTCTTTAATGCACAGTACCTTGCCAGAATAAAATTGCTAATAACTTTCTTTCAGAGACTGGTACACTTAAGACGATCTGAGATTGCATCTCTCCACTTATCTTTTCTTTCCAAATCCTGTTTCTGCTCATATATTTTTGCTTTATATTATAATTGAAAATTCAGCCCTTATAAAGAGAGTAGACTATTCTTACCTTTCCAGCTGTTGGCTTCCTTTGTTTGAGCAATGTTCTAACAAGTTTGGCCTCTTCGACTAACCTATCCTGGTATACTCTGGGTGAAAGGTGGTCTCTTAGGATAAGGATCGTTCTCATTCCCTCTTTTGATTATACCAATAGTCTTCTTGCATTTTTGAAATGCTCTGTTGAAGCTACTCTCTCCTTACACTTCAAGTGCTCTACCCGGAGGATCATCTTGGTACTCTTAGTTACATCTTAGCTGTATTAAACCCACTACAACAGACGTCGCCATCCACACTCATTCATACCACCCATATTCCTAAAATATGTGCTTTTCATAGCCGTGAACACAAACTTGTTATGCTTCATTGAGCAAAGAAGATTACCAAGAAGAAACGGCCATTGTAAAACATACAGCTATTAATATAACAATAAAAAAGAGCAGTAAACTCACAGAAACAAATATCATTCTTGATAATAGATATACTTCATATAAGTAAACCAATTGTATGCCCAAAGTTCAAAAAATTAAAAAAAATACTATATTACATTATCCTACCATGCAACCTATGTAAAACGATAGAACGTAAAACGACACTCCAACAGAGAAAAGTCCGGAGTTTACGTTATTGTCATGAATGCAATAAATAGATCAGGCAGGAAGAACGTTTAGAAAACGTTACAAGAATCTTTTTGCCAACAACATAACAAAAATGACCAAGTCCAAACGCACGTCAACTCACGTAACCATAGCCTGGGCGACTTCCACTCTACTGTAGAAGCGCTTCACATTTGTATACAAGGTAGGTTAATGAATGTTACTGTAGAATACGAAATATATAAAGCACTAAAAGAAAAAACCGGATGACATCTTAAGCGACCAACTTTCGTTCTATTTGTACGATACGGCTACTAATCACTTACATAAGATAATCAGAGATAAACATCTGTAGGGATCTTGCGCAATATCGGCAGTACTTAATTGATCAAGGGTGCGCATTTGACGTGTTAGTGTCAGTGTTATGCGTGTGAGTATAACATATATATTTTAATATCTGTAAATATATATAAGGTCACGAGATGAACCTTATTGAGGTAATGTTATTATTAATAACATTTGGTACCACAATCATGCAATTAAAATTTGTTTTAAATCATTTATAAATGTACTTAGTGCTATATTTAGGGTATTTAAATTTAATGCGACTAATAAATAGATATCTTACAATCTGTAACATGATACAACCATCATGTTATACAGGGTCAACATAACAACCGTTCTCTAGACATTCATTATTTAGTAAAAGAAACGTAATGGCGGATATTTGGAAAATGAAGTGTTTTTCGAAAAAAATATTATTCTTGATTTTCTCTTTATTTTGATCCATATAACCATTTACCGAAGTTTTTAAAACTTACTACTGACCACCCTGTATATTATCATGATACATTTCAATGTCTTTAATGGTGAATTTAGTAATTTTCTTTTTTCCCATATCACACTTTTATATTGTGAGCACAATTATGCAAATTAACTTTCTATAGACGAAGAAACTTTACCTCTCATAGCATTCTAAAATCCATTACCTACATTTACCAAAAGGTTCACCTCTCTTTTAAAGGCCAGATTAATGAAAACTGTGTATTTATTTTGTTTAAAACTATTTCCGTATTTTTTTTTCATATAGAAAAATATTCATACATCGGAAAATTGGGTTTTTGTGTGGCAAAACAATGTAATTAAATTCATTAATTTTATCATTTAACGTGAATGTAGCAGACCACATTTTGTTGAACTGGGTATAAAGGGTTTCATGTGTCATGTTTATATTGCAATAATTACACATGCAAAAACAATTGTTTACGTTTAGTTAAAGAAGTATACATAATTTATGAACCAGAAATAATGATTTATGAAAACTATGTTAGGCAAGCAAATCTCGCAGAGTTATAAATCGCTTGGTGTAAAACATGAACTGTTACTTGGATCGGACAATGCCATTAGATGTGTAAAATGTGGAATAGTGTTTTATAATTGTGGGTTAGAGTTAAATCATACGTATTATAAATATTAGGTGGAAATGTATATAAATAGAACATTTTCCAATGATAATAAATAAAGGAAAATATGTATAATTCTAATTCCAAAAGCTTTGTTCTATCGCAAATTGCAAAACAATCACTTTAGGATTCTCCTAATGGTTTTATTAATGGATAAAAACACTAATTACAAATTCAAAGTTTTCTCTAGATCACCAAAACAGTGTATACATAAAATCCGTTTCCTCTCTGTATAGATAAACAAATAAACCTCCGGGGGTTGAGTGGGTGACGGAAGGGGGGTTGATGCCACAATAGCTAATCTACTCACGTATGGTTCTCCAGACACGTGAATCTTTTCTTCCCATTCCAATAAAATCTCGACTGCTTCCACATATTCTTCCTTGATGGCGTGAAGCAACGAGTCCTGTAAACAAAGGAAACACTCAAACAATTGTTTCTTTAATGTCTAATCGTTATATGCAATACAGAAGTCACGAGGGTTGGACAGCTTTACATTAAAAGAAATACAAGTAAATTATTGAAATATTTTTGGGTATTAAAAAAATATATAAACTCGCCTCAACATTTTAAGTTGCATTTTTGAGAATGTTAAAAGTAACACATATAAATTGATTTGTAATTGTAAATATAACGACTAATTTCGAATCTTTTTGGTTCTCTTTGCTTATACTTTTATTTTGCTCGTCCATCTGAGTGGCACGAGCTTATTCATTTTTCATTTTGCCTCCATTTACTGCAATTTTCAGAAGGTAATTGTTTCAAAATATATAACCATAGATAACTTAAAGTTTTTTATCGATATAGTATAAGTTTAAATTAATTTAAGAACTAAACATGCGATTAATTTTAAATTTGATGTGACTCCTCATTTGCAAGATATGATTTCTAAAGTAATAAAACAATGTATCCCTCCGAATACATCCAAACAATGGACCTAAAAATTGGTTTTAAAGAAAGAAAGTTACCTTAACTTTGATCCCAGCATCCAGCAGGATCCGAATGAGTTCGACATTCTCGTTCTCGATGGCAGCGATGAGAGCAGATCTGTTGAGAGGGTCCACACAGTTAATGTCAAGCTCCTCAGGTTTATCTTTGTTGTCCGCTATTAGCCTGGAACAGAATTGGTATACTCAGATGTGTTTTGATTATTTGTTTTTATATGTTTAGAGTTCAATGTTAAAATTTAATATTTTTCAGCGTTCAAAGTACAAGATTTAAAATGAGGTGTAAAATGGCCTAGGTTGGGTTTCTGTGGAATTGGTAATACTTATAAATGATCCTCGATGATTTATTTTAATTTTTTTAATGAGAAATAAGTTGGTGGAAAACGTGTTGTATTGCTTACTGACCTACAGCTGATTATGTATGTAGCCCTAAATGGCAAAACATGATCTACTTGCTGGGTGAATGAACTCGGATCGAGGTTAATTTTTTTTTAAATAAGTAAGTTAAAGATAAATTAAAGTTTGTCTGATTTTTCAATTACAAGTACCTGCTGGTAACAAGTAATATTACTTCTAAAACTTCTTCATCGCTTTGCAAAGGTCGCCAACACTTATTTTTGACTTTAGAGCTACAGTACTCCTTCCTCGAAGTTGTTTTTTTCGAAACCATGTTGGTAGATTTAAGGAATACAAAATGAGTGAACAATCCTTATAGTTTCTTCGGTTTCTTGGATTCCACTGTGACTTCTTTTACATTTGCTAATTGTTTCATCGAATCCAGATACACTCACTAATTAGCCTGGAAGTTATTTTTATTGACTCCAAACACGCATGACTATATGAGTAGATCTTGATTTTCCTCTTATCTGATTCTGTTACTTCATATCATGTACATTGCATAGTGGTGGATTCTTCTGTTTGGAGCGAATAATATGCATTCCTACTTAGCGGTTAATATAATGATTAACTGAGGTGTTAAAATGTTAGACAACATATTACATTAAATTTAAAATCCTATAAAATGACTAGCTGTCCCGATTCGGCTTTGCACGAGACAAATCAAAGTAGTAAATATGGGGATTTTTAGTAACTTTGACACCCCCTCTAAAATTTCGAATTTTTCGAAACCTTTTCTTAGCGAGCACCTAGGGCCCTAGAGGAAGCTACATACCAAATTTCATTCCATTCCGTTTCGTGATTTTTGAGATTTCGTGATGAGTGTGTCAGTGAATGATATTTGGATTATATACATAGATACCATACTTGATCAGGTTAACTTTCATTATATTACATTTTCACTTTTTATGTATCGGGTTAGTAGCTTAAACAATTATTGTTTTTAAAAATTTCACTTTAGTTTTGTATTTGGGTCAACTGAAATCACTTTAATTAAAGTAAATGAAAAGCAAACAAAGTTCTTTAAATTGTATTTAGAGGAAAACAGAAGGATGATTGAAGATATTTGAAACAGGTAGACTACATTTCAAGGAATGCTAACTTATACAATTAATATAGGATGACTGAAAAAATAATACATCAGATTATAAGAGGAATAGAGTTTACTAAGCTAAAGAAAACAAGGCTCAGACTGTACAGGTACATCGTTCTTACAGTTGTGACGTATGTAACAGTAATATTTACTCTCTTTAGTACTGACGTCAAATCTCTAAGCGTTTTTGAGAAAAGAATGTTTAAAACAACCTAAGGACTGGTTAAAGAAGAAGTGGTGGAGTAGTTAAATCATTTGGTCAATGGTGAGTATGTAGTGAGATTTGTAAAGTCATCAAGGTAAAGATGGTTAGGGTACGTGGCTGGAATGGAGGATGCCAGAGGTGTTGGAAGGAGTAGAAGCGGAAGGCTTTAGAATTTGGAGAAATATCTGCAGACATCAGGAATCGGAGACAGGTTTCGTTAGAAAATGAAAGTGATATTTAATCGTGGATCATACATTAAGGTAAACGCATCTCCCAGTAACATGCAGATGGGAAACTATGATGAAACTCTAAAAATACTGATAATTCACATTGTATGGTTTTATACGTATTTTTTATGGTGTGAACAACATACTTTCATTTTTATAAACCCCCAAACTATGAAATACCATACACTCTTAAGTATAAAATATTTCAGGAAATGCTCTAGACCAGGGGGCATGCCTCCCTTGGGGGGTGGGGTGGCCGAATTTCAAGAGAGACGTTAGTATATAAAAAAAATAAAATATTCAAATTATTGTCAAGGACAAACACTGCCACACACACCTAAAATAGATCCTAGATTACTTCAAATAACTTCGTATTTAGTTCTTTGATTCCATATGTTCTGATAATAATATGTTCAAAATAAACTTACTTGTAGTAATATCATTTTGTGAGTGAAATTATCTATATTTTCATTTAATAACCAGCTTCAGTTTCAATTTACGATTGCACTACTTGTATTAATCACATATGGTGGTGGTATGGGGGAGGCGTGACATCACATCAGTGTTCCAAGAGCGGGGGGAAAAGTTCAGAACCCATGCTTTAGACTGTTGACCTCTGTTTTTAAAGCTATTATTTCACCAATCTACAATCTGTTTAAACAATTTAAGAAAAAGTTAGTTTTCTCGACGTTTTAAAATCATTACGTTTTAAAATATTCTACTAGGTCAATAAAGATACTTAATATAATTTGTATTTGTTTAAATTGATCACCAATAACAACTGGTTATTGTGATGTAAAAGAGGTCAAAATGTATTGGAAATTACATATCCGCTTAAAGAGGTACTCCTGTATATTAATATTTTCTTACAATAGACCCATGTGTTACGTTAGTTTACATTTTATTATGCAGTAGTATATGTATTAACGAATTTAGGTATTTAAAAAAGATAACAATTGAAAGTGTACGAAGTCAGTTAATTGAAATAAGGGATACTAATACAATTTTGATTTTTTTTTAAATAACGGAAATGTGAAACGCCACTGAGAAAGGTGTACCTTCTTAGCCTTTTAAGAGTATGATTCATTTAAAATTTCGGTAAGACCTATAAAATAAACTTAAAAAAAAGAAGCAAAATCACCAAGAACATTCTTTGCAAAGGCTTAACTAGAAATTATACATTTTTGATTCTGTAGTAAGGGTGAATTTTTAAAAATATCATTACTAAAAAAAAATTGCTAATTACTTTTTTAAGTACTCTACTAACTTATTAGAATAATTAAAAATAATAATAGCATTACCAAATTTAACAAAAAGTTAATTTTTAGAACATTCTGTAATATTCTTTCACATTATAGATAGCTAAAGCGAAGCGTTTTAAATTGTGAGGTTGAACATCTTTACTGAAACATTTCCTGAAATGTTCAACTGTTAAAACACTTTCTTACACCCTGTATATTTTACAGAAAGTTCTTGCAGCAATATAAACCAAAGACACCAAAATGTGATATACGAAATGAAAATTTTGAATTGTTTTGCATACAACAAGTTATTTAGAATTCATTGACAATAAAAAACTAAAGCGTATTTTAACCAAACATTTGCAGTAGAAAGTGTTGACCAGGCTCAGTAGCAGATATACGCAAATGTTTATAATAGCGGATAGGATCCAAATGGTTCAAACCATGAAAAACACTTAGGTTATTACGTTAAACTTTTAATTAGAAATTAAAGCAACTGTGTAACATAATGTTTCATCGTGATATTGTAAAGTGAGGTTTCGTTCTGCAAACTGTTTCTAATGTTTTACTACTAACTAACTGCGGTGCCTGACTTCACTTGTACTAAACATAAGCAACTCGTACCAAGCTTTTCAGGAAATTATTTACTTCCGAAAATGAAATGTGATATGACAAAATAAAATTGATATATAAACTTTTGTTTTATAATATGGTCTATAATTCATAATTATTGATTGTATTAATTTATCCATACATGTTATTTTAACTGGTAAGTATATCAACGTAAAAATTGCACTTACTACCTAAGCACTATACAGGGTGTGAAGTGTTACCATTGCTAGTAGTTACAATATTATGGATGCTTAGTTTTTTAGAATTTACATAAAACTTCCGACAAGAATGACTGAAAATAATCGAGGAGCAGTAATTTTAATGCTAAAAGTTAGTGGGTCGATTTTTGTGAAAACGTGATGGCCTAATTTGTTTCCCCTTGAAAACCGTTCTCCCCTTTATTTGCGAAAATACGTCAACTAAACGTTGAAAACAATATTATATAAAAAAGTATTATAGAGATAATTATGTAACTTACAGGAAAAATATAACGGATCTGATCTTTTTTGAGAAATAAATTTACAATAGCCTATGTTTTTCTTTTAGTTTAGCAATACAAAGTGCGAGAGAGTCACCTCCTTTCAAAAGCCTTACGAACTTATAACTTATTTAAGGTGATAGAAATAACCAATTGGTAAAATTTCACAATTATAATTTATTACTGAGCAACATATGTTTCGCCGTTAGGCATCATCAGGCTCCTTTTTTTATTTAAGGTAGTTTTATTGAATATTAGTATTGTTTTGGTAGTATTATTGAATATATTTGGCTGTACGGAACCCTTGGCACGCGAGTCTAACGCACATTCCGGTTTATTGAAATTAAACTGGTTAAAGTAAGAAAACTGTAATCTGTAATATAAGACGCCGACAATGTTTTGTAGATATTTTCATTCCCAAAACTTCTTCCTTCCACTGTTTAGATGAATCTTTATTGGTTTAGCCGTGATAATACACAAACGGAACCTAAACTTATACTTCTTAGTAACATATTTAAATCTGAACTATTCCTGTTCAACGTAATGTTGAAACCGAGATTATAGAACCCAGGCAGTAACGCACCAATAAACATTTACTCAAAACTTGATAGGTATTTTTGTAGTTGAAGTACATTTTGGGTAAACTTTCTTCTTAATAATGTAGTACAGATTTAAATAAAATTCTACTGCTTTACTAAATAAAATAAAAATTGTTTCCCTTAAAACCAAAGCAAACAAAATAATATTGTACAAGTCTTTTCTAAATTCCGTATTAGCAGAGATATTACGATACGTTTTGACCCAACGTACACAATATAGGTAATCTGTTGTCACGGTAACTCGCTCTGCAGTATATAGTTGTAAGGTGTTTGTCCATCCAGGCAGAAATGGTCTTATAAAGTGAAGGGCAAGACACAACGGTGTCGCCCAGGGATCGATTTCAGCACAGATTATTTTTTCGTATTTGAATGATATTTTTCAAGTTCAACGTAAATAAAATGTACAGTGTACAACACTGGTTTATTTTGAGTTAGTGGCTTCTGACTGCTAGCTCTCAATGTCATGTTCAAGGTTTATGTAAATTTAGTTTTAATTTTGTGTATGAGTAATATACTCGTTTTTATACATACAACATATGCCTATTTCTAAATCAGCCCTAAATTCATTAGGTACCTATCTCAACGGAATTCGAAGAAAACATTATTTTCAAATTGGAGAAAATGGTGGTTGGCGTCAGTCGTATTTGATTTTCTTGATGTTGTATGCTTACCTACTAATGCTTTATTTTTTTCTTTAGTGCGTAATATTCGTACATAAATTAATAATAGGTAAGCATAATATCAAAGTCGGGTCAAAAATAAAACATCCGGTTTGTGTTCTTAAAACTCTACAAAACAATATAAGTGTAAGAAAAACGTTAATACAACTATTATGAGAAATAAATTAGATTTAGAGGTGCGGGTGTATTTTGTAGAACAGACGTCTTATCTGAAAATATTTAGCCAAATGTATTAATATTCATGTAAGACTGCAAGTTTTGTACGTTTTTCACTTTTTTTTAAAACTCAGATCAGCTTTATAATGGTGCTCAGGTTTGGTCACTTATAAAATAATATTAGAGACACCAGTAACATTTTATTCTTAGTCGATAATGTATTATTTTAACTAATTCAAATGAATTATCACATCTGCATATTTATATTTCTGCATACAATTTATTTCACAAACATAATATTTTGTAAAGGAAATTGATAACGTTTAATGTTGCCTTATTTTTAAGCCAAGTCAAAGAACCTCGGGAAAAAGTGGTTCATTTTTTATGTTCTGGTTAAAAAAGTCGTAATTACACATAATATATACAGTGGGCATTTCAAAGACTGATGCTCGACGGTTTTGCAGTTCCCATTATGTTTATCTTTTGCAGCCGGCGTCGGGCTGCACAAAAATCGTGCATGAAAAGTTCTTAAGCCAACACTCAACTCCTTTAATATTACAAATTAACATCCTGATTAGGTACAATAAATATTGTTTTGATTTTTTGTTACTAGGTTGGCGTGTGAAGCACGCTCTGGTATTTCCTAGTTATATTATGTATTTGGATCTCTAAAATAAAATTGTATGTAGAAAACCATTCCTCACAACGTATAATTAAAACGATTTACCATTTTTAACACTCTGTATATAGTTTACTTGAGCTGTTAGACCACATTTCCACGTACACTCACTTAGTTCACTAAATATTCACGAAAGTTCTCTTCGACTATTTCAAGGTGTTTGGTTTTACTGTCACTTCTAGAGTCGTACATTTCAATTAGAGCTTTAATATCTTGGTATACAGGGAGAATACGTTTTGCAATTTGCAAGGAGCTTTAAGCGACTTGTGACGGGTCCCGTGTAATCTGTTATGCTAATTGTTTCGAGGTTATTAAATAGGAATTCTACCTACTGAGAGTTAATCTTTAGATTTAATTAATCTTTAGATTTAGGGTCATAATGGATCAAAAATAAGACAAGTGTGTCTTTGACAAGTTGTTACAGATTTACTGCAATAAGGCAGTCTAGTTAACGCATAATTGATCAATGTAGTCAGGGTTATTTCACCGACGCGATATAGTCCAGTCGGTATAGGTTAAAACTACCAGTAATTTGAAATACGGCTGATTTTTTTTATAAGTACCTTAAAGTATGTAGATTAACATAAAAAAAAGTTTACCAGTCTATCGATTTCCCAAAGTCGAAAAAAAATCTATTATCATTTATTTTCTCGATTATCCTTAATATTTCGAGATGGGATGAAGATAGAGAAAAATAAAAAATACCACCATGTAGGGGAGGTATTTTCCAACAAAAAAGGTTATATGTATTTATTTCGTCCGAGCAATGGTTTGTCTGGAAAAAATTCGATAATGCAGGTATGTATTTTGCAGCAGGGGAAATCACTAAAAGGGGACATCTTATTCATATATGAAGCGTTGGCTCATTCTAAATTGGCCAAATTTTAATATATCGAATTGAAACTTGACATAGGAGTTAAAATATATATTTTAAACATTTATGCTGAGTCTTAGCTTGTTATCTTGAAAACTACCCGATCTAGAGCCACTTGACTTATCAATGGGTTTTTCAATTTTAGGAGTTCCGGACCCACCAATTCATTTTAAAAAGCTCCAGTTTAGAAACTTTTCAAAATATCAACCTGAAAGTTTTTTTACAAGTTAAATATATAGATTAAGACAAAATCAAGGAGTATAAACCTTTTTTATTTTTTACTTTTCAAAGCATAAGTAACTTAAAAAAGTATAATTTTAGACGTTTTTAGATTTATCATCAAAACGTTTGAGTTAATCGGCTGCAGATTAGTCAATTTTTTAAATATAGTTTTTAAAATGAGTATAGCAAAAACCAATTGTGTTTTTAACTTCTGTACCAATTTTTAAATCGATATGTTCAAAAATGTCGAAAATGGAGTCGTCGAATCCAAAGGTGTTATAGTTAAAACGAGATAGGTAGAACAGAAGACTATTTTCAAGCGCCTCGTTTTTAAAAATAACATGAAAAAAATGTTCATACTTACTAAAAATATTTATAGTGGTGTACTCAACTTGTAAAACAAATTTGATGTTGATATTCCAAAAATTGACGAAACTGGAATAGTTTAAATTAGTTCGTGGGTCCGGTACTCCTAAAATCGATAATCGAAATCGACTCCTAGATCGGGTCATTTTCAAGATAACAATCTGAGACTCAGCATAAATGTTTAAAATATATATTTTAACTCCTATGTCAAGTTTCAATTCGATATATTAAAATTTGGCCAATTTAGAATGAGCCAACGCTTCATATATGAATAAGATGTCCACTTTTAGTGATTTCCCCTGCTGCAAAATACATACCTGCATTATCGAATTTTTTCCAGAGAAACCATTGCTCGGACGAAATAAATAAATATGACCTTTTTTGTTGAAAAATGCCTCTTCTACATGGTGGTGTTTATATTTTACTCTATCTTCATCCCATCTCGAAATATTAAGGATAATCGGAAAAAAATTATAATCGATTTGGGAAATCGATAGACTGGTAAACTTTTTTTTATGTTAATCTACATACTTTAATGTACTTATGAAAAAAAATCAGCCGTATTGTAAATTACTGGAACTTTTGGTCTAAATTGACCCCTACCGACTGGCCTAATAGCGGACTCGTAGTTCATATTTTTCCGTTACCCTACTTGACTACTTGATTTGCAAATATTGATTTTTTATTGAGAAAAAGAAATAAAATATTGCTCGCTCTCTCATAGAAAACATTAAAATAGAAAAATTTACTAACAAAGAATCAAACTCAAGTAATTTTAGGCAACATTTTGTTTATATTTTGAGTGAAAATAATTTAGCCTTTTTATACACTTTAAATGTGATATATATCAAGGTAAGAAGTCAAATTAAACATTTAATTTATTAAACAAAATTCTGTTTAAAATAAATATTTTACCAAATAGAAACATTAATTTGATGATCTAGATAAACGCCCCAAAAGTGTCTGGATGGATGTGTTTAAGTTAAAACACGTCAAGAGAGAGAGAGGGAGAGAGAGAGAGAGAGAGAGAGAGGGGGAGAGAGAGAGAGAGAGAGAGAGTGACAAAGAGAGAAAGAAACAAAAGTTAAAGTATAGAGGAGGATGATTTGGTATTAATGTGCGATAGTTCTAAGAATGCCTGACTTGTAATTATGTCACACAGACAGACAAGTCTCACCAATAGATTTTGTATGTAAAAAATATCAGTGATAAATGTGATGACGCTTAAAATTACTAAACATAAAATTGTTTCTTCACTGCAGTAGATCTTTAACAATCTAAACTCAGACCTAAATATCCTAAAGAACCATTTGATGGTACCAACTTACCTTTTAACCGTGGCACAGTCACCCCTGTCCGCGCACAGTAGGAAGCGTTTCTCCGTCTGGGTCAGGTTCAAGTCGACGGGAGCATGGAGAGAAGTTTGACTCGCATTTTTGATGTCCCTCGTCCCTATCAAGTCTTCTCTGGACTCGGTTGGCTTCATGTTTTAGGTGGTCTGCAAAGAATGGTTAAAATAAATGTAACTATGCGAGATTGTCTAATCGCTTAACGTCTGATGTTGGTAGCATATAGAAACCAAACGCCAGAAATACCCTCATTACATTAGTTCAGGGCGAAAGAAAAGTTTAACGGTAACATTCTCAGGTTTTACTCAAATTAGAAAAACGTTTGAACAGTTATTTGAAACAATTTAACTTAAACGTCCTATAGGTTGTTTTTATGCTTTCTTGGCTAAGGAAAAAATTATGATAACTCATTAAGTCATACATCTGTCATACTCGATTATCTCAGGAACAATAAAAGTAGTTTAGTGACATTTGTCATAGCTGTACAGCACCTAATCCGTGTACATTCCAATAATCAAAAATGAGAAATACGATACTATATATTTGGGGTTAAATAAATATTATATTTGATAACACTGGCATGACATATAAGTGGTTATAGTGATTCTCATATAATTCTCAAGAAAACTATATAGGAAATAAAAAATGTTGTGAAATAAAGAAAAGCGTTCATAATAAAGGTTGTTATAAACAATAGTACTATGTTTGGTTGCCACCGCCTTCTTACACTGGTTCCTACAGTGTGTATTTTGAATATTGTTATTGATTATATGGAAGGCAGTCTTGTAACTGTATGGTCCATGTTTGTTCTACATAATTGTTTGTTTAGTAGGAAAAATACGATTTCAGGCAATGGCACCCGATTCTCTTAAAAACCACAAACAAAAATGGATAGGTCAGTGTTTTGAGTATTTTTTGCGCAGTGTTGTAGTGTTGTTTTTTGCGGTACGGAAGCCTCGGCCATTTTGTTTTATTTTTAATAAACCCAGCTTACTCCAGAAATTTATAATTGTAATTGTGTTTTTCGAGATTTTTTATTCCAATGATTATTTACTTTATTTAGTAAAGTTTAGAACATTACATGACAAATTGTATTTTACCGTTTGGCTAGTATAAGTTTTAAAATGCACCAAAACGTCAGTACATTGTTTAAGAAAACAATAAAATTGAGTAATCTTAGAGAGAAAAACTTGTACTGCAACAAATAATGTCAACCCATAAATGTGCTTCACCTTTGAGAGCGTGGATGGCGTACAATCATTCGGTCTAGATCTAGATGTTATACAATCATCATCAAGCGCAGATGTTATACGTTGCCAGATATTGGTACGCTGAGTTGGATTTATTTTCTTTACTTCCAAATACAATGTACAAACGCTTCAATGTAGAGAAATCATTCACTTTCTTATTTATTTTTCATTATTAATACCACAAATTTTAAAATCACTT
Organism: Philaenus spumarius; assembly: GCA_018207615.1. Taxonomy (NCBI): domain Eukaryota; kingdom Metazoa; phylum Arthropoda; class Insecta; order Hemiptera; family Aphrophoridae; genus Philaenus; species Philaenus spumarius. Next base: position 361,377 of record JAGFPH010000970.1, read on the forward strand.
CAATCTAGTTCGAACAATAGTTCAAAAAGCATAAAACAAAAACTTTGCGATAAGTTTTTGTGCAAGAATCAGAGTTGCAAACATCAAGCGGATGTTTTTCGTTGTATTTTGGCTACTTTCACATACAATTCAACAGTATTTCGCTTTGTCTGTTCAAGTAGGCAAATTCTGAATTGTCAGGTAGGAATTTTATAATTATTGATTAACTAAACATTAGATGGATCTTGATAGATTAGTCAATAGACTAACAAATGGTTTGTAGTAGGATGTTATTTTGATTTAAAAAAATATTTTACAAATTTGCGGTAGGCAGGCGAAATGAATAATTTTGGAGCTTTTCGTGCTATTATAGAAACTTGCCTAATTTGATTTACCACTGACCACTAATTATATAATATAATGCAATGTAATATCTCAAAACAAATGGAAAACAGATTACTTTGTATTTACATTGAATAATATATGAAGTACGAACCAACCAACAATAATATTTGCAGGTTGAATTCATTGACTATTCAGATATAATTTTATTCATATATAATTTTTAAACGTATCTAGCCTACTATTTTCGCAATGCAATGTTATCAATATCGTATGAATATCGTATGTTATGAGCTTCTTTCAAACCTGATAGTTTGTCTAATTAAAATAAATGCTACTTTAGTGGACTATTTTACAGGCATCACCAATATGTTCTTTGAAACTTCTTATATGTTTACAATTATTGTTATTTAATTTAAGGCTCCATCCAGTTCCCAGCGTAGCTATTCCAAGGCGAGCGTTGTACACTAACGTTATTCACTAACGTTATTCCGGTGGTAGGAATAGCAAACTCTCTTCGACAATTTGCAGATATTATTATAAAACACATTTTTTCGCTAACTTCATGTTTTTATCTTTAAGGATTTAGTCTGCGTCAGGAATAAAGGCACCCAAATGACAGACTTTAATCACCGTTCAACTTGTAAAATATGTGATTTCATAATTTTACGAAGAAACAAATAAAACTTAATAAACATATTTGAAAATGATAGTGATAAAATAATATAAGACTTGATGTTATAATAATAATAATAT
>JAGFPH010000971.1:14465-29063 GCA_018207615.1 Philaenus spumarius
TGCATACGCTACTATAAAAAAGTAAAATTCAGGTAGGTGTGGAGCGGAAATCAGTCGACCGTGCTGACCCTCCGTAGGCTTGAACTTCCGCCTCACTCTGAGTTGAATTTTACTATAAACAACCATGTCAGACTTGGGCAATGGTGTGAAATTATGGAGTTTTAAATTTTGGTTTAATGAATTTTTAGGATGTAGGCCTACTCGAAGTGTTTATAGTCAAGTTGAATTGGCGCCATACCTTTACTATTGGAATTGACGAGTCAAATGTGGTAACATAATAAAACTATATAGTCCAGTAAATTCGTATCCCAAAAGGGGGGCTCAGATGCAAAAGGTCGGGTAGTTCTGATTTTTTGGTATGTTGTATGTATAGGGGCACTATTTAAAATTCCAAGTTTTCGACCTCGGGCATGCTCCGCGCGCGCCACCGGCGCTGAAAAGCCCCGATTTTTTTACCTTGTTCTAGTTTTTTCAAATTTTTAGCATGAAGGACTGGTTTGACAAAAAAAAATCAATCAGTCCTTTTTTAAAGACAGTAAATTTGCCACAATTTAAAACTAAAATCATCTTCCTGAGTATAATACTGTTTGAGTTAACAGCCATTCAAAACGTGAGCAAATTTGCAAAACATTTCAAAATCTTAGTTTTTACATAGTATTTTCGTTTTTTTTTTTTGTGTGAAATAAGGAGTTTTTAGCAAAACTGATAAGGACTAACTTTAAAGTAGAGAAAAGTATAGCTTTAATTTGTGACTAAAATGGGGTTTCTACCATGAATATAGCTTCTGAGATGCAGCTGTTTGAATTTTGGGTACACTTCCAAGAAATAAATAATATGAAATGTAAAAAAAAAAACAATTGTAATTGAAAAATTCAAGTTGTTGGTAGAAGTGTACAATATTAAATTTAATGACATCAAATTACGTTTATTTTAAATGAAAGAGTTTATATTTATGAAAATAAAAAATGTTACATTAAATATTGTTTGAGTTACAGCCATTCAAATTTTGAGTAAATTATTGAAAGTTTTTTTAAATTGTTAGTTTTCAGAGAGTATTTGAGCTGTTTTACTGTTAAACTATAATTTTTCAGCAACATTTATAAGGACTAACTATAAATTAGAGAAATGTAACTTTAAAATGTGACAATGTGGCGTTTCTATCTTTAATGGCTTGCTTGTAAGGCAACGCTGTTAAAATGCTGCTAGTTTTACATAATATAATGTATCTTTCTACATTATAAGACTGGTGGATAGTCTGGAACAGAAGTATTGAAGGTGACAGAATATAAATACTATAGGTAGATGAGTCATCCTGGGTCATGGATTGTGACAGGTGTTCAAATGAAAAGGTTTGTTGACGGTTGTGAAGTGCGAAGAAGGGGATGTAGGCTCTGAACTCCCTTCCACAGAAACAATTTGTGGGGTGGGTTAGTTCCAGATATTATTATCTCTTATCTCTTGGTATTATTATCTCTGATCAACTGTTAGTTGTGTGCTGTCCTTTGTGCTTTAAATCACGCGTAGTTTTGAAAAAGAAAAATGCGAGTTATAGAAGCTGCAGCTGAACTAATGTTAGGAGATATTCGAGCAAAACCATATGAAAAAATGAATAATTTCTAATTTCTTTGAAAATATTGATTCTGTAATACCCAAATCAGTACTAAGATTTTTTGAAATTCTCATCCTCAAAGGTTAGCGTAGCAGTCTGGATAAGTGGAAAAAGAAATGTGTCGCAATGTCACATGCCCTAATAGCTGCAGTTCGACCTCGTTCGTTTTTATCCTCACTTTTACTTGGAGTTGGTGTGTATTTGTACCACAAATTTGGATCAAAGCACCTCATTGAACTACTGTCAATTCTAGGTTTCTCATCCAATTACAATGACACCTTGGTTCTGACAACATCGGCAATCCTACGTCCTGACAAACTGGAGATAGATGACAGTGCTTTTGTACAGTTCGTATTTGATAATGCCGATTTTAAAGTCCATACATTGGACGGTTCAGGCATTTTTCATGCTATGGGAGGTATCATGGCTATAACCCCTTCCAGTTCAATAAAACAAGAAGATACTATTTATTACTAAAGTTAAGAAGTTCACGGCTTCGGGCATTGTGGAGAATATTACGCCTATACAGCTTCAAACCTTTGATAAATCTCTTGCCTCCAAACGTTTTAGAGCAGCGATGTCCGGCCATCTTTTCATTAACTCAGCCGTCGTTGACTCACTGTGTTAAAAGAAATAAAAACAATTACGACAGATTAGGGATGGGGGTTTGTTTATTTCGCGCTTTGGAACTTCTAACTTTTTACGAGTCCTGAGAAAACTGAAATCAACGTTTGACATTGGCACATTTTTTTTAAAGCCGCTACTTAATTTGTAATATATGTTTAAGATGTAGAAAAAGGTTTTAATTTTGATTTTTTTTAAATAATAACATTGTACATACAATATAATATGGCTTATTATTTTTGGATTTCCGATCTTTGGAGAAGTTTCGGATAACCCGGGTTTCGGTTGACCAGAGTTCGGTTAACCGGGGTTTCACTGTATATACTCTTTAATTTAAAATGCATTATAGGCCTACTTGATGTGATTGTATATAGTTGTACCCTTTGAGACGGATTAAGCAATAGGCATATCCGCTCAATGAAATAATTTTTCAATTAAATTATAAAATCTACTAAGTCCTTCAGACACCAATATACAGAGCAAGTTAGGATAACTTTTCATGTTCAAAGTTGTTTGAATCTCAGCAGCCAAATGAAACAAGCTGGCTAGAGAACAATGGAAAAATTATTTTAATAAAAAAGTTGTTTTTAAAGTATCAAAATATGTAGAATAATCATGGTAATAAAAAAGTCAAATCACAATTTGGAATTAAATAAAGAAATAAAAAGTTATTAGCAAAATAAAAGCGAGGAAAAAAGTTAAAAGTCAGAATTTTGAAAATTTTTAAAATCTTTATAAGGGTATTGAGAGACCAGTAGAAAAATAGACAAATTACGAAAAAAGTTTTTGTTAAAATTAAATGGTAAATATAAAAATAATTAAATAAAAAGTAATTAAAAAAGGAAAATTGAATCAAAGTAGTTTAAAGTACAGTTTTAGTAAAAAGTAGTAAATTAATTAAAATAAATAAAGATTTTAACAAAATTAGTCACGTTTAAATAATATCAAAGAATAAATTTAAGAGTTATTAACGTTTTTAGGTAAAAAAGTAAAATGCCTATTTTCACCTATAAATAAAGGGTTAATAGAAAAAATGATAAGATATAAAAATAGAGATAATAATTAGTTTAAAATTTCAAAACCTGTGAAAGATAGAAAAAAGGATTAATTTAAGGTAAAAGGGGTGTTAACATATTTAGACAAAAAGTGATGATACGAAAAGGACAATAACTCAACCAATAATTAACCAATTCAAAAACGGTAAAAGACTAGTTTAGTGGAAAGACGTAAACAATACAGGATGACCATAAAAAATATAAAAAACTTTATAATTTGGAAAAACCGCGAGTCAAGAAAAACGCGATCGCGAAAAAGGTGTGGAACGGGAACGCGACGTCGTACAACTACGAATCGAGTTTGTGCGTAGCCAGTAAACCAAGCTGAACAAAATGACATCATCCAGAACCCGATCCGATCACGGGAAGCCGAGTTACAGGAATTTGGGAATAAATGGTCACAAATCTCGCAAACCATAAGGAACAGGCAAAAGTTGATTATTTTTCTTGAAGAGAATTGTCGGTCGACCAAAGGTAAAGACACGCCCATTCTACAGTCTAGCCAATATAATTGCCAATGTACAAAATCAATTAATTTTGAAAACAATGCCAAAAATATAATTTTTACATATATTCGAGTAGAGAAAACAACCGGGATTATGGGAAAAATAAGGAAAAATTCTAAAGTAATTACAGCCCGAGCGCCACACCAAAAACAAAAGGGAAATTGAGTAGAATGGTTGGTAGGCTAATATAGGCCTTTGCCGGAGCTTACCGAAAAACGCGGTTCGCCTCGTCAGTCTTCATAGAAACTCCGGGAAAGTCTCTACGCTTCTCGTTAGATCATCGTATCACAGCAGAGCATAATAAATTCAAAGATTTTAATAAATAAATAAATCTACGTAAATCTAAATATTTAGTAAAGTATACAACAGAAAAAAAAATCAATCTAGTTCATAGCGTAGTAAAATAAACGCTATATTTCGTCGAAAATACTATCGCCGAGAACTTCAAGGGAAGATCCAGGGTAACAGCGGCGAGGTCTGTTATCACGCGGCATTCGAACTCACAGGAGGAATCCAGACGAATTCACGGAAAGGCGACGTCGAAGGACAAGATCCCGGACTTGCAGAACAGCGTTCCAGATCGGGACTTCTAGAACATCGCACCAATCCCGGACTCAGGATCTCCAAGAAGGAATACACCGTATACGAAACAAGGTAGTGTCGGAGACACCTTTATAATTTTTCATAGTTTACAGCATTGACGAGTAGGGCTTTACTTTTAAAATTTTTAATATTTAAATGTTGGGGAATAAAATTTATAAAAAATAAAGTTAAACATATTCTATCTATCTTTCACAAAAAGGTTATTTTTTTATTGATTTTGAAGTTACATTGTGTAGAAAAGATTTCACAAAACTTTAGCTAAGGAATTTTTTTTTAGTAATTTAAGGACAAAGGATCCGATTGTTAAATCATATAAATAATATAAATTAAGAGTGATTAAAATTTATGTTCTATTCTCCAAATAAAAAATCTTTTATTCTGAGTAAATTACCAAAACCAATTTTAATTTTAAGAAGTGCTAATATTAAGGAAGGATTGGCTGGATATAACGAAGATTACTGTTCTCCGAAAGGCACGACTCCGGGCAGAGTTTAGTCTCTAAAAAATTAAATATCATAAATATTCCTTGGCAAAAAATAATTAAGGGTTTTATCGTAAGGTAAGAAACTAACGATAAATATCCTTGCAAAGACGAGCTACCCTCTTGAGTTGACTGGTGGAGCTAGCCAGGAGCCAAAAAAGGTAATCAATTTAATTATTTTTAAACACTAATTAGTTAAATGGCGAAAAGCGAGGTAGATCAGATTAAAGGGGGTGGTAGATCGTTGCACCTTGTACAAACAATTTTAATTTTTCAATTACATTTTTTTTTAAAATTTCATATTATTTATTTATTGGAAGTTTACTCAAAATTCAAACAGCTGTATCTCTTCATGGTAGAAATCCCATTTTGGTCACATATTAAACTTACCTTTCTCTATTTTAAAGTTAGTCCTTATCAGTTTTGCTGAGAAACCCTTATTTCACAGCGAAAAAACAAAAATACTTTGTAAAAACTAAGATTTTGGAAAATGTTGTAAATTTGCTCAAATTTTGAATGGCTGTAACTCAAAAAGTATTATCCTCAGGAAGATGATTTTAGTTTTAAATTGTGGCAAATTTACTGTTCTTTAAAAAAGGACTGGTTAATTTATTTTGTCAAACCAGTCCTTAATGCTCAAAATGTGAAAAAACTAGAACAAGGTCAAAAAAATCTGGGATTTTCTGCGCCGGTGGCGCGCGCGGAGCACGCCCGAGGTCGAAAACTTGGAATTTTAAATAGTGCCACTATACATACAACATACCAAAAAATCAGAACTACTCGACCTTTTGCATCTGAGGATGTACAGATTGACTGGGCTAATAGGAGAATCAGTCAGAAGGCACACACGACACGGAGATGAAAGTTTATTTCGGGTAGACATCGGCTCGGCTACGGCTGGCGAAAACACACTCGACAAGGTCATTCTCCTCCCCTCCCTTCGTGTCTAGCTAAGGGATGGGGGTTCCCCCCACTCGTCTGAAGCGGAAAGAACTACTTTTCTTGTGACTCAACTTTGTGGAGGATTCTAGTTTAAACTGATATCGTAGCTGTGGAGCGCGCTGGCGTCGCCTACCAACTTGCCGTTAAGGGGAGCGTGGCCTTAACACATTCACTGTTACGCAAATTTCGTATTTTCTATGCTAGGAGCTGACTTTTTATTTTTTATATTTATAGCTTAAATGAGTAGAAATAACTTTATTTCTTATTTTTGAACCTTTTTACGTAATAATCATTAATATTTTAAAGCGGACGCACATGTGCATCCATACATATAGGCCTAAAATTAGCGTGCGAAGCACGAAATGCACTGTGAATTAAAAATACTCCCAGCACGAAGGTTAGGTGCGAAGCAGGCAATACATTGTGTATTGAAAATACTCCCAATATGGGGTTGGCGTGCAATGCACTGTGCGTCGGCCGCTTCTCATAGTGTTCAGTGCCAAGCTCACATGTGCGTCCTTAGCAGTGAACATATTAAACAGACATGTACCAGGTACTGATGTTTTTAGTCAGGTTAGTAGCGGTTTGCTCAAATGCAAGCACTCGCGCCGGTATCTGTACACTGCTAGCATTGAGTTTGTGTGCGTTTCATTCTTCTGCTAGCAAATATAGAGCAGCTTCATAAAAGCGGAAACTTAAATGTCTGTAACCCTGACTTTAAACGTACTGAAATGCGCATTAGTGACATTGTATGTGATTATGTATTATTAAACACAGCTTTCTCTCTCACATTCAAAATTAATGGATATTTTATTTTTCTACTACCAGAGTGCAGGAAAAACACTCGAGTAGGAACATAAATTCGGCGCGTACATGCTTCCACAATAAGATAGAGTTTTTTGTCATAACATATCCAAATTTATTGAAATTATTTTTATTTTAAAGTCAATTATACTTCGAATCTGGTGAGCTTTTTACATGTTTGATACAGCCAATTATTATAGAACAAATTTGTAAACTTAGATTTTTAGTTAGGTGAAAGAAAAAATTTAGTTGAAAACAAGTTTAGAAACTAAATGATATCCAAATTCGGTCTGTCCTAACCTTTAAAATGACACATTCAGAATAATTTTCTGATCATTATTACTCCAGCAATCTTATTATCCGTTAAACTTTGCTCTTATGGGAGTTGAAATTCAAGATGGTTTGCTGAGCCGTAATATTCGACCAATGATCTCTGCCAAAATGTTTTGCAATAAGCGAAAAGTTCAGGCAAACCTGTGATCTAAATAAAAAACATATTGCAGGCCTATTAAGAAGTGCATGTAGCAGAATATATTAAAAGTACAAAGTTGACATATAAAATGGCGTAAAAGTTTATATTAAACCTATTCTTTCATTAAGAAATCACTATCAAAATGTTAAACACAGTTCAGTTATTCATGTTATTTATAGTAATGTCAAAAAATAAAACACTTGATGGTTACATCAAACATTTGACATTTGTTCGACTCTATTTACGCGACAACTAGTAAAATATCGGTTTGATTTTCTGTAATAAAAGATTGCATAAAAGTTGCATGGGTTGTATTTTTCCGCAGTAAAATATCGTAAAAAGCAGTGAAAATATTACGATTTGAAATGTGAAGTGCATATCATAAATCAACTTTTTATTGCTATTTAAAATAATAAATTATAGTTTGTATTTTGTGAGACTAATAAAATGTCAACCTTTGAAATATCAGCAATCTTGGTTACTGAGAAGAATAGACGCTACAATAATGTAGGCCTACTATAAACATTACCTTTGATGTTAAAGGGTAATAATCGTTTTGTCAGCTCATACGTCTGACACTCATGTCTTTGTGTTATTTTATGCAATCTACTTTTGTTACTTGACCAGGTAAACTCCGATTTGGATGCAGTTTTCTGCATCGTGTTCAGAAAAATTCTAGGAAAAAAGTCTACATAAGAACAGTTTCGGGAGAAAGCGGAAATGCATCGCGAGTGCATAACTTTTTTGAAACCTCTAAAAATGAATGAAAAGCCGCGAAAATCGGTACTAGTGGGTTTTTGGGGGCGCTGATCTCATTTCTCACCCGGGGCACCGAGAGGGGGGGGGGGGGTGATTGGGCAAATTTGTGAAGTTGCGATAGATACATGAAAATTTCTTCTCGGGGTTTTTTGGAGGCGCTGATTTCATTTCTGACTATGCGAAATTGCCCCCAGTGCACCGGGGGGCTCTGGGGGTGGGAAATTTGTAAAGTTGCGACGAAGACTTGAAAATTTCCTCTCGGGGGTTTAAGGTGGCGCTGATTTTAATACTGACCATGCGAAATGCCCCCGGTGCACCGTGGGGGCGATGGGGGGGGCAATTTGTGAAATTGAGAAAGAAAATTGAAAATTTACTCTCGGATTTTTTTGGAGGCGCTTATTTTATTTCTGACTATGCGAAATGCCCCCGTGCACCGGGGGGCTCTGGGCGTGGGAAATTTGTGAAGTTGCGATGAAGACTTGAATATACGCCGTTGCTGGTTTTGAGTTTGATCGTTCGTGTAATTCATTTGAAAAAATCTTGATCTAGTTAGTTACTAGTTGAAAATCAATTGGTTGCCCAAAATTCAGTGTTTAAACATTTGAAAATATTGTTGAAAGCATCGTGAACATTCATAAGTGGTGTCTATGTTATAAAGTAACTACTATTACTCCATTTTATTAACAATTCAATAAATAACTGACTACTTTTGTTAACAATGTGGATGTTTATTTAACAATATATCAACATTATTTCTTTTAAATACAAGTTTCTCCTTTGAGAATTAAATTCTTCTTTCATAAAATACTATGCCCATCGCCTCCTCCCTCCCCCCCCCCCAGTGCACCGGAGGCATTTCGCATGGTCAGAAATGAAATCAGCGCCTCCAAAAACCCCCGAGATGAAATTTTCAAGTCTCTATCGCAACTTCACAAATTTATTTACTAAAAATTATTAAGTATTTACACGAAAATTTATAAATATCTATAATCAAAATATCCATATTAAATTACATTAGGATTTGAAGAAAAGGTGTAATGAACTTCGTTCCTGACGGGGGTCCCACGATGTCACAAATTTTTTTTTTTTTTTTTTACCAGAAAAGGAATATTACATATTTTGCTCTATTTACAAATATGAAAGTGTCTCGGATGATACTTGTATCAACATATAAAATTATATTAACTTACTTTTCTAGGTTGTATTACACATACTTTCCATTTCTTGAATCTACATTACAAAATTGCAATAGTCAGATAATTTAACTTAAATTGTTATTAATACCCAGTGCTTGACGATAATATCCGAAATAAGCCGGACGGAACCAAATGTCTCCTAACTTAAATTGATGAACCAAACACACATGTTTCTTGAATGTATCTGCATTCATTGCAATAGCAACCAATTCGATAACGGATTTTCGTTACGCGTTACATTTTCCATTTGTCAACTCCTACCGCAAGCCGCGTATAGGAACTTCGTCCCAAAAACAGGAAGTCTTATATGGTTTGTACTAAATATCGATTACAGTCGATTTTCTCAGGAACGTATACTGGTATTACAATGAAGTTGGAACATTCTAATTTCATTTCATTTTATTTTTATTTTAATCGTTGACAAGTTTCATTTGTATGGACATAGTCATTATATACATTTAAAATAATTTTCAATAATACCTAATTTAAAACAACCCAAAAATTTTTTCTTGTTGTTCTAATCAGATAAATTTGTTAGTATCAAAACACAAAACGCCATTTTAATCGAGTAAAGTTATGCAAATACCCCAAAAATTGCTACAAATGATTTTTTGTTGAATTTTACTTTAATAGATACCTGTCGATAAAAATATAAAAGTCTAGGAAAATCGGACCTCCGGAAAAGGTAATTTCCAAGATGGCGTCGAATATTCCTGTAAAAATAAATAAATCAAAGTATCTTGAATATTTGTTAACACATAACTTTGATTTTCAATATAAATAACCATTGAACACCACAAAATGATGTACACTATATGCAAGAAGAAGTTTAAACTTTATTTACATTAATATCCTAACAAATATACAATTCATTACAATATTGATATAGTAACTGTGCTGCTCTGTTAAAACTTGTTCAATCGCCTTCGTCTTGATCCCACTCTATCGAACATGAATTGTTCTGCATATTGACACACTCTTCAAATTGGCATGGCCCACAGGCTGTTGTGCAAGGAAGGCGAAACTTTGTACAGGAACATCTTAAGGTTTTACAATTGGTAGAAGCAGACCATCAGCATGGTCATCAATGAACCATTTAATGAATGACCATCAGCAGACTCTCTGGCGCAGCACACTTTGTAGTCATAATTGGGTAGAATCGGTCGTTCTGGATCTTCCAGCCCCACTTCAAAGGATCAACCTCATTTTCCTTTCCCATCCATACCAGAATCTGGAGATACGCTCTGCGACAATGTAGTTTTGAGGCACATTCAGTCGGCGGAAGTGATTCCGGCTTTACGAATGAAGAAGCGGTAACGACCTTTTTGCTGAATATATTGCATCACAATTTTAATTTTCCTATGGAATCATTGCATGCACCACCATATAAAATGGACATGGCCTTATAACCAAGGTCATCAATGAGCTCTGTGGTCTGGCTCAGAGTGGTAAATACTTTGGTCCCTTAAGGTCCCCTTTTGACTTTTTCTGGAAAACACTTTGTTTGCCAATTCCATAGAGCCGAGATGTTGTATTACAACCGGTGATTGAATGAATGAATAATAGTTTAAGCACATGTTGGTTCCAAGTATTTCTTTTATGCATTTTATGTCATAAACGTTTATTCTTGTCCTTTGGTTTCTTTCGGTCTGATCTGAAATACAATGATTTACTGTTGGAATTTGCATAGTAAAGAAGTAAAACAAGAAGATTAGTGTCTTCCCCGAATAGTGTCGTTGTTCTTGATAAGTATGCTGTTACTGCCTCCGATGCAATGTTGACATCAGCATCTCAAGGTGCATTGACCACTTGGCACTGTCGTTTTTTTAGTTCTTTGCTCACGAGCTCGATCAACCTTTGTTTATTAGACTTAACTGACAGAAAAACATCCTTTTTCCAGAAAATTCTGTGTCTGGTGTAAAACTGACTACTGGATGGATATTTTGACCTCTACACAATTGCGTACTGTCTTTCAGACTGGGTCTCACGGGATAGCTATCAAAAACGACTGTCGTACCTGAACCGTAACGACGAATTGTAAACTTAGCATAAGTTTCTACAATTTCAGCAATGGTTTGACCACTTATCCATGGTACTAGATGAATCAGTGATCCTCCATCAAGAACAGTTTGATCCGTTGCACCGAGGTAATTCATAAAAGTGTGAAAACCTCCTAGCAGCAAAGCATTGGATTTCAATTCACTGTTGTGAAATGAATTGGCAATTATCTCTACTGATTTCCAAAAGTGATCACTGGTTCAAGGTGATATTTGAATGACAGGTCACATAGGAATTTCAATGTGGAAATAATACATGATTTGTCTCCAGAGTACATATAATCTATCATTGGCAAATACCTGACAGACGATTTTCCTGAGTGTTCATTTCCTTTATAAATAGTGTGCATCAAACCATGCCATCCTAGGAGAGCCAATTTGAACTTAAACGACAGTTCCCACAAAATGTCAATCTTCTTGTTACATTCAGGGAAAATTGGGAGCCTGTAAACTTTATGTTTTGGTGAATAGTCCTATTGTTTTCTGAAGAGTAAACAAATATCAGCACTTTCGATAATTCAGCAATATTCAACTAAGCTGATTGACACCTAGGTATATTATAGACTGACTTCTGTCCTGGTGTATGGCAGCTACCATTCCCATTCCATGAACCGTTCCTTTTCCATCTAGAGTTAAAATGTTGTGGTCAACATTGTCTGCTGCTAATAACAAAGCCATATCTTTTATTTCAGTGCTATCCCCAAGCATGTTTGGGGCAACAACATTAGAGGCATTTTTTCCAAATCTTTTGCACTTCACTATACAACGAGCAGAACCCCATATTATTTAAAGTGTTTATAAGAAATCTGGATTTAAATAAATGATGCATTTTTACAGAAAGTGATAATTGCAAAGGTGCAACTAGCGTTTGATGGTGAACTGCCTGAATAATTGACTGACCGATGCCATCAACCTTTTGGTGGTTGTCTTTTCCAACAAACATTGTTTCTAACAAAATTCTTAAGAATGAGAAAGTTAGCTTGTGTTTAACCCTATTATATCTTTTTTTCTACCTTATCTTGACCTTTTTTGACGTAAGTACTCTAAAAAAAACATTTAAACTAAATTTTAAAACAATCTGGAAAAAGTAATGTGCCTTTTATACCTGCAAAACTTTTAAAATCAGTACTTTCCGGCAATTTTAGGCGCCATCTTGAAAATTACCCACTTCCGGGATTCCAATTTTCCTAGACTTTTACTATGTTTTGTAATATACAGGTTAGATTTAATTAACGGTAAAAAACCATTTGTAGCAATTTCTTAGGGTTGGGTAATATATTTTCTTATGTTGACTCATCTATTTATAAAATATTCAAAAATTTAATAAGTTACCTTTTATACTTTAACAATCTTAGTGCTAAGTTAAACAATGTCTACGGTTAAGTTTATAACAATATTAAACATATAACAAAACAAATACAATAAATATTTACGATTAAGTAACAAAAATAAACATTCTAAACATACAATACTAAAATCAGAACTACAACTACATAAAAAACTTTTCAAATTAACATTTCTTACAAAGTAGAAGAATTCAAAATTGGTGATAAAATTGAACCCTGCTAAGTGTTCAAGAAAATGTATGGTGCACAAACTCCCCCACCGAACGAAACAGTCAAAGCTTTCTAAACCTGTTTTTAAAAACCTTATAATTTTGTTCATTTTTTATATTTTTAGGGAGCTTATTCATAAATCTTGAACCCGCTTGAGAAGGAAGTTTGCTGTAGAAACTTACTCTGTGCTTTTTTTTGCACAGTAGTTACCATCCAGTCTGGTGCCATAATTGTGTATGTCCTTGTTCTGGACGTGATCTCTCTTGAATTTGAAATATAGGACAATTATAAGTATATACATACTTGGAAGTGTAAGAATACCAAGTAATCATAACATAATAAGAGTGTTGCATTCCCTGTGTTCAATCGAAGGAAGCAATACAAGTGCACTTACTATGCAGTTTTATTCCTAAATTTATTTAATTATGACATCTGTAATTGACATTCTGTTTTTCAGTCATTCAGGATTTCAAGCTATCAAGACTATAAGCACAAGACCGGATGTTGTGCAGTAATATTTATTTGTAGTTATATACAAATACAATTATACTGAGAAAAATTTATTTCTTAGAATAAAAACGCAGAACAAAATTCGGACAAAAACACATTTATTTGTCAAACGCGTTTCAACGACAAAGTCGTCATCATTAGTGAAATTTGAGCTACAAATAAATTATAACTAACCTAAAAAGGTATTATACTACATATTTATATGTATAATAATATTTAGTAGGGCGTGGTCTTAGTTTTAAAACAACCAGTAGGTTTAACACATTCGCGCAAGGTAAAAATATTACTACCCATAAACTAATGACAATAACTGATTGAATTCTAAAAATAGGTTGAGTTACTTGCACGTTTACGAACAGTGTGTAGTATTCAAATAAAGAAAAAACAATAATAATAAACTCTAGTACAACTTGCTAACAATGCGCAATACAAAAAAAAAAAAAATAAACAAAATATACACCAATACACAGAGAAGCAATGTTTCCAAAACAAAAGTCATTTTTAATACAATGGAATGCATGCATAGATGTACTATAACATCCTCCACAATTCTCTCTCCTTAATTACTAATTTTGTAATAACTTGGTTGTAATTCAAATTTCACTCAGGATGACGACTTTTTCGTTGAAACGCGTTTGACAAATATAAGACAGTATTTTTGTGAGAATTGTGGTATGTGTCTTAATTCCTAGAATCATATCTTTTGCAGTTGTTTTTTCTCGCTGTGAATGAACCCCCGTCATATATAGTTTCAAGTTCTGTGTACGGAATGATAAATTATTAGGCTACTAAGATAGTACACAAATTACACCGCAAATTCACACAACAATTTATACATTATTAATTCATATTGCAACACAGTAAAGTAGTTTGGTCATTGTCAAAACACAACTATACAATGCCTAAACTAATAACAATGCGTGCTTCAATTATAAAAATTGGTTAACTTACTTAGCCTACAAGTTAACGAACAATGTGTAGTATTTAAATAAAGGGAAAACAACTATAACAAATTCTTAAAAAATAAACCAAGTACATCCTTGCTAACAATGCTCAATATCAAAAATATAAACAAAATCTACAAAATATACACCTATTATATACAAAGAAACAAAATTATAAATTCAAAAGTCATGTTAAATACTAGAGAGGTATACATATTTCACTGAAAATGACGATTTTGTATTTGAAACGTGTTTGACGAAAAACATATTTTTGGGAGTATTGTTATTCTTAGAAATATTTGTAGTTGTTTTTCTTAGTGCAAAGAAACCCTTGCCAAACAGAGTTTTAAGTTCTGTGTATAGAGTGATAAATTGTTAGACTACTAAAATAAAGTACACAAATTACACTGCAAATACTCAAAAATATTTTTATACATGTTCGAGCACACGGGTGTAGTTTGATCAGGATGAAAACTTTGT
>JAGFPH010000971.1:61813-73857 GCA_018207615.1 Philaenus spumarius
CGTAAGCAGTAAATCACTGAACACTAAATTGCTTTGGTAGATCCGTATAGTACAATATGCACTTCATCGTAAGCAGTAAATCACTGAACACTGTATTGCTTTGGTAGATCCGTACAGTATAATATGCACTTCATCGTAAGTAGTAAATCACTTAACACTGTAGGTTATTGCTTTGGTAGATCCGTACAGTATAATATGCACTTCATCGTAAGTAGTAAATCACTGAACACTGTATTGCTTTGGTAGATCCGTATAGTACAATATGCACTTCATCGTAAGTAGTAAATCACTGAAAGTGATTATTGAATTCGCGTTGGTAGATCCGTACTGTAGGCTATATTATTTTGGCAGATATTTTAATTTAGTTATATTCTCATTTTCCCTTGACTTAAACCGTTTGTTTATTAAGGATTATGTCGGATGATGAAGTTGAAACGCGTTTGAAGACTAAATGATTTTTTTTTTAGAATTGTGTTACTGGTGGTTTTTATTCTAAGAAATTATTATTTGTTCTTCTGTTTAAATGAATGAATATCAGCGTTCCCTGTTATATGAATCAACGAATTTTAAAGAAAGCAGTATTCAACTTATTGATGCGAAAAATGTAAGACTTATTTTTCTTATTGAGCTTGACTTGTGAGAAAAAAATCTAAGAATAAAAAAACACAGAACACAATTTTCACAAAAATAGGTTTCTTCTTCAACCGTCTTTTAACGACAAAGTCGTCATCCCCAGTGAAATTTAAGCTACAACTAAATTTTATAAAACTTAAACAAGGTTAATGCTACATATTTATACCGCATTTATGCTTATATCCTGACTGAATTTTCAATAATTACTATTACAATTACCTTTTTTTATAGCGATACTGCCGAACAATTATTAATGGGTTTTTACTGTTTTAAAATTTGTTTATTTACATAACACGTTTCAACTTTTCTCAGTCATTATCAAGAGTACACATACAAAACACTTAAACACAACAGTAATTATGATACATAAAAAAAATAAATACATACACAGGTGACCCGTTCCCGATGGTGTTCGGTCGACAACTGAGTGTTTAAGTGTTTATGTATTGTTTTGTATGTGTACATTTGATATTAACCGAGAAAGAGTTGATACGCGCCATGTAATGAAAAATAAAAACAAACAAGAAAAGACCAATAATTATTGTTCGCCAGTATCACCTTAAAAAAGGTAATCGTAATAGTAAATATTTATACCCTCTCTAGTATTTAACACGATTTTTGTTTTGGTAACGTTGTTTCTTTGTATATAGGTGTGTATTTTGTGAATGTCTTTGGTATTACTCATTGTTAGCTAGAATATAATTATTATAGTTTTTTTCTTAATAGAGTTATTAAAAAAGTGGCCGTGTCAGTGAGACCAAAATAGCTTACAATTTCGTAAGTCTAATTACGTTTTATTACAGCAGATTAATTTTTTCCCGAAAAGCTCAGCGAAAGCTGTTTATTAACACTGAGTGCACTAACCCTTGCTAGTTATGTTTTAAATCAAAGGTCTATATTGATTTGAAATGTGTATAAGACAAGTTGAAAGCCACTTGATGAAGCTGTTAAGTGACGCGAAATATATCCCAGATGGTCTTTAGAGAGTTTTAACTTCACTAGCCTAATGCAAGTGTTGTAATTGTATTGGGATATAAAGTTTTTAATATTGACGTAACTTAAATAGAATTTAATTAAAAACATAAATTTATATACAGTGATTTTATCGGTTTTGATATCGTTAGATATTCAAAGCAGAACGAGTAAACAGGAATAGCCTACACATCAATTTCCCACAAAGGACAAGAAGGGGGGAGGTTTGTATAAACGGAGTATAAACGAGGGTAGAGAGCAAGCAGCATTCTCTGCCCCACAGATGAGTTACTAAACAAATATTGTAGACTACGTGTATTTAGATTGATAACAATCCAGTATGGTATGAAACAAGTACGATTGTGATATTGCAATATATGATACTTCCATTACTGTATATGTACCGGATTTCTTAAGAAGCACATAATCGTCTATCACACTTTTTTATCAGGCGTATAAGATTGTACAAAATACGTATACACAATAGATCCGAAAAAAGAATTTTGGGATCTTTATTGTTCATTCTTTATACAACGTGTCACACTTCGCACGAAGAGGTCGCTTTTTTTAGCTAATATACCAGACATATGGATCACTCAACAAATTTTACACTTTAAATTTATGTTAGACTAGCTGGTACCAGCGGCTTTGCTCGTAGATGTGATTAAATAAATAAAAGGACTATTGGGTAAATATTGTGCCTTAAAATTACATGCAATAAAAATCCTATTTTAGATCTGAGTTCCATGACCCAAAAACGCACAGTGAGTTTCGCCCAAATCGATCTATGTATCCCTTTTAGACCTACGTATTATTAGCTATGGACCCAATAAACTCTAAAAATCCCGTAGGTGTATTTAACATCTATATATGAGTACATTTCACATAATTGCATACTGTTTTGATGTATATTTCACGATTATAGAAGCGTATACAGTAAATTAAAACGCAGATGATCTTGTCAAAGTGTTAAGCCTTCGATCCAAATCTGTTGCTTTATTTATAATGGACGCGTGTCACGTCAGTTCACAAAACCCCTAATTTGGTCCATCATTTTACATTTTTAAATAAGAATCCTCAATATTTCCGGGATAAAAAGTTGGCTTGATTAATCTCTGAAAAGTCCTCTACATAAAATTAAAGTTTGGTCAAAATTGGTTCAGCCATTCCCGGAGATTATCCCGGACGGACAGACTAAAAATTTAAAAATACATGTTTAGGTTTTGGTAATGTGTGAATAGCCACATGAGCTTAGAACAAAGTATTTATTTCGAAATAACAGACAGATACTTGAATTTCATTTATATGTATGTATAGATCCACATGTGTGGTTGTATGTGGTTGTATGCACGAGAACCATCGCAGTATCTTGTACTAAATACAAGTATTAAAACTGACCAGCTTCAACTGAAGTTTTCTGGTCTTTCGTCTACATAATTCAAATCACAAGTTGTAGTATGTGCACGTGTAAATCTTTAAATGTTGCGTTCTACTTGTTTTTGTTATGTTTTGACAAGTAAAAAATTACTTTTATGCTTGGAATGTGTGAAAGAATTGTAATTAATTTTTGTGAAGATCTGATGATGGTAACTTAGTTTCACCGAAACCGGTAATCTGTACTAATAAAAAGGATTCTTTGGACACAGAAAAAAGGTAAATAATTATAATAAGTTTAGTCAGGTAACAATCCTGGTGCAAAATGTTTAAATGTAATTATTGTTTTAGTTTTTGTTTTTTTTTCTATATATTTTCAAAGTTAGGTGTCTAAGATAAACATTATGGTAGTAGTTCAAAAACACTCTTTGTAGCTTTCTAACAGGTC
Organism: Philaenus spumarius; assembly: GCA_018207615.1. Classification (NCBI taxonomy): domain Eukaryota; kingdom Metazoa; phylum Arthropoda; class Insecta; order Hemiptera; family Aphrophoridae; genus Philaenus; species Philaenus spumarius. The sequence goes on from JAGFPH010000971.1 coordinate 65,241, forward strand.
AAAATAACAGCTTCCTTATTAGAAGTATTAATATTATAATGTAGATTGAATTATTTTTTGACAGGAGTGAAAAAATATTTCTGATTTGACCGCAGCTCTCCAAGTGGCATATTTGTATACTGGCGTTGAGTTTCTGTGCGTTTCATTCTTCCACTAGCAAATGAAGTGCAGCTTCATAGAAGAGGAAACTATAGAGGGTTGCAGACGTAACCCTGACTGTAAACGTACTGGAATGCGCAAGCGTGACTATTTATGTGGTTATGTGTTATTAAACAGTTTTCTCTCACACATTCAAAACTAACGGATATATTATTTTTCTAGTATTCCTCCGCAAGCAACAAGTTTGATGTGATAACCACTTCAACACTCCTAGTAACACTCCTAAACACTCGAGTATAAACACAAATGCGACGCGTCCACTCTTCCACAATAAAGCAGATGTTTTCTTCATAAATTATAAAAATTTATTGAAATTAAATTTATCTTAAAGGTAATTCAACTTAGAATGTTGTGAGCTTTTTACATTTTTGATATTTGCACTATTGAAAGAAAAAATCGCAAACTTTGATTTTGTGTTAAGTCAAAAATCAAACTTAGTTAAAAACTAATTTAAAAAAAACTAAATAATATACACATTCGGACTGTCCGTACCTTTAAAATTACATATTCGGAATAATTGTCTGATCATTACTACTCCTGTAGTATTGATACGCATTTAACATTGCTATTATGGGAGTTAAAATTCAAGATAATGGGCGGCTCTGCCGAGCCTTAAAGGAGCCTCATCGGCTTTACGTACATGTATTTTAGCTGATAAGCATGTCCCTCAACGTTATGTACGAGAGTTGAATTACGTTTGTACAAGTTAATTTACCAAAATATTATATTTGTGTTTTCCAAACTTAATTCACTATAGGGCGATTCCTTAAATCGAGGAAATAATACAGAGCGCGGTTATACGGGTAAAAACAAAGAAACAACTACCTATACACGTATGTCCGTAATCGCTTCTTTTACAAACCCACCGCCATTTTTTACTAAATAATTGATATCTCTAAAACGTATTAACCGATTTAGTTGAAATTTTGCTTCATCACTCATCAATGTAAACAACTAGTTTGAAAAATTACAAATTCCCTTTTCAAAACAGTGGTTATTTAAACATAATGAAATAAAAATAACTCAAACACGGTAAATGTTTATGAAAAACATTAAAAGTAAATTTGTGTAGCCCGTTTCATTTTCTATCCAAAACTAACAAAACTATCGGACAAAGGGTATCAGTAAATCAGCTCCCATTAGTTTGATGAATCAATAACTATAGGATCAAAGCGTAAGCAATAATTAATTTGCAAGACTTAAATTAAGATGTAAGGATTAAAGTCAATCCTTTTGGTTTTTCTTCAAAGTTCGTTTCTCTTTCCTTGTGAACTTCTCCTTCGTTGCCGAATGGTTTATTCTGTGTTACTTCCAACAGATTTGCCTATAATGAAGTCAGTTTTGTAAATTAAGTCTTAATCCTAGCGCAGGCGTAAATACTTGTCTACTCAAACACCGTATAAAAACACAGGTGGTTTTAAACACAAATATTTTCCCGCTGGCAACAGGTGTGGACACAACCGTTTACAAGCTTGGACAAATATTTGGTGATGAGGATTTATCTGAGACTTGCGAATCTGAAAGTCACTGCCAATCGAAGTGGTATTGCCATTCTAATGTGGAAGGATCTTTTCAACGAAGACGTAAAAATGTAACACAAGGAAAACGAAAAGTAATAAATAAAATAGGAATCAGCTAGACTACTATTGACAGATTTAAAACCTTTGAATACATATTTAGTTTTATCGCGTCTTCACAGTCGTTTATCGACCTACTTAAATTTAATCATACACACAAATTCCTTTATTCGCTTCTCTTTGGGACATAGGCAGTCTTCACGATTTTGAAACCGAATGAGTATTCTAGTGCGGACCAACTTATTTAAGCTATAGAGACACAAAAACCTAGGGCAAACAAGAAACAAATCTTCGTACATTTGGTTCTGTATTCGGACAAATTAATCTCTGTTAAAACTACAGAAAAACGTTTGAGGGTTTCTTATTGGCTGTAGGCCAGTTTGGACATGATTACTAGTTGCTCTACACTGTTTACAATTTACGAGTGGAACCGCGGTAGTGACTTTTAGAAACAGCACGATGGTGAAGAAGCCATTTTCAGGAGGAACAAAAAACTGTTTGATTTTTACATTATACAAATTATTAAGTTTTTTATTCAATGTATGAAAGAGGTAAATAACCAGTTTGTGCAGTTGAAACAAATAATATGTTTATTTTAAATGTGTTTAATTAGCGATAATGTACAAAGGAGTTAAAGATAATAGGGGGATTCATGCAACCTGCGCTAAGTATGTTAAACGTGTTAAGCGTGTTAAAATCGAGAAACTCGATTGACAGAAGTGTGTTATTTAGAGTCGATAGCACACTCGACTTTAGCATGGTCTAGAGTCTGCTAAACCAGTGTTAACGTCGTAAAACCCTTGGGGAAGGTAATTTGAGGTTTTCAGCTTGAATCAACAACAGGTTGTTTGTTATAATTGTGTTTGACTTGTTTCTTTGCGATGGAAAACAATAATAATTTCGAATTCATGAAAAGAATTCGGAAGAAATTGGGGAAACGATGGAGCAAGGAAAATAAACATCTTCTCCTACCTTTAATTTCCGAGAATCCGACGAAGTTTGACATACATTTTCGTGTTCAGAAAAGTACAGAGAACATTTCTGTGTATTTGATTTTATTTGCACAAATATGTTTGCTAAAAGAAACATAAAGAGGCCTTAATAGTGTTATAAATATACAAAAATGTAATATATACATTATTTATTAAGTAGTAAAAAATCTCTTTTAAAAACTAAAGAATATGGTAAGAAGGAATATTCTAAACTTTAGCCATTTAGCCTAGATCACGAAAACACAAAATATGTTTCCAAAACTATCCTACGGTAACAGAAATGCAAGAAGAATAAACAAAATAGCCTAAAGTTAAGGATAACCTTACTTTAGCAAATAACACTTTAGCACATGAGCACAAGGGGCCGTTCATTCAAAATTCAAATAGCAATTTAACATGATAACACATTAAGCATTTAGCACAGGTTGCACGAATCCCCCTAATTTACGTAGGAATTATGAAGGAAATAACTTAAAACATATAGTAACTAGCATGTTAGAGTTTATAAACTATTAATCTAGTATAAAAACAAATGATTGAAATACTATACAAAGAAAAAAATTAAATTGAACAATGCAGTTTATTTTAACTACATATAGGCGAAACAAAAATATTGAACATAAAGAAATGCAACTAATTTCTTTATTTTCTCTCATTACTCAAATACACAACATATAAAGTTTATGCAACAGACGCAGCATTTTATTGTTGATTTTTTCAAACAGAACCTGAAAATATTTCAAAAGTGGCCAGTTGTACGTTGTGTGCTCCAGAGTCAGTTCTCCTGACAGCTTGGTAATCCTTCAGCCTGAGAGGAAAACCAGGAATTTAGTGTACACAGAGGTCCTAACAATTGAGTAGGGGGGGGGGGGGGAAGAATCTGAGGGATAAATTAGATAGAAAAAAGCCTTGACTGTTGATAAAGCGGAAGTTCAAACCTACCATAATATCCTACATGCTCTCAACATTGCCAATGTAATTAAGTGAAAGTCAATCTTTGTAAAAACTTTAAAATTAAAACGATATATTTAAAGCTATTCATGTTAGATAGTAGTTTACAGGAATACAATTTTCAGTGCTTTCCTAAATAGCTTAGTATTTTTTTTCATGACCACAGTAGGATACGCACTGGTATTCAACGAACACTTAAAAAGAATACAATTACGTTAAAGACTGAAATTGCCAACCACCATGGGTAACGCCGTACGGGTCAGCTAGTCAAGTATATTCTTTAGTATTATTTCGCCAAGTAATAACATTACATTTTTGTAATATATATTTAATTGAAGGCGGATTTTACAATATGACACTGTCGTTAATTGCCAAAGAAGCATCAATATAAAATGCTACAAGTAAATTTCGTGTTGTTATTAATTAATGTATTTACAAAATACATGTATTTAAAGTTTTTTTAAATGCGAAACTAGTCATTTTAAGCTGATTTTCTCTTTCAATATTACATAATTTATTACGGAAATAGCTGTAAAATGTCTTAAGTTTGTGCCTGGTGAAGATAAATTGAAAATAAAACATAGATACATGTACCTAACTATTATAAATGGTTGGATTGCAGCCTTTTTTAGGTTCTCCGTACCGATTGCATCAGCACGGTGACTATCTATCCATCTGACTGTATGTCTGTCACATCCTTTATTCGACATTGTGCTAGTTAAAAAGTGAATGATTGTCTAAGCACACATCTAAATACTTTATTTAGTATCATACTTGTTATCATAATTAGTATACATACTTAGCATCAAACTTTATTTAGAAATTTTAGGGGAGCTCTATGGGATTCAATTTGAAAAACATATGTCATTTAAATGTATTAAAAAGTTATAAATATACACCGTTTTAAATTTTTTATAGTGTATATTTGAGAGGTACATAATAATAACGATAAAGTGATAAACTGTACATTAAAGAAGTAATTTTTTGTAACAAGCAGGGATAAGCAACCGTTCTTCAGTCGTCTTTCAAACGCCAAGGTCGAGTTGTCCCTTCGCATCGTATAATTTGTTGTGTATTGTGTGTGTTTTTAGTGTCTTAATATAAAACGGCATATTTTGATAGAAGATTTTGATGATGGGACACAAGGTCTGAAATCGTAAATAATGAAAAAAGAAACAACACAAATGAGCCCCAGATAAAGTATTTAAAAACTTATGTATTATGTATTCAAAACATTTTGGTAAAACCCCTAACTCTCTCCATTTCAGAAAATAGTAGTTTTTTTTCTTGAAGTATTAAAGCTACTATGAATCAAAACTATTGTGAAAAGTAATGACAAATATTTTGCTATTCATGTAGTGTATCGTAATACTGTGTTTGGGAGCTGTCTCATTTTTTCACTAGGTTTGAAAACCAATGTGTTACTTCTTTACGTCAAGGTTACTGTTATTGGTTAAATATTTGGCTTAGTATATTAAGTATATGAAGTTTTCTTATTAATATCATTTTGAAAAAACTGTTGTGGCAGATGTCTGTACAGTGCCAGAATATCTATAAAGCAAAGAAACCAAGATCTGTCTTGGACATAGAAAAACAAAAGTTAAATATAAAAAACGATTTATATACACTTCGATAACTGCTTTTACTTTGGACGTTTGCTTAGTAAATGTTGTCCTTGTAAAATCGTTATTTTCGTTAGTCAACATTAGAAAAAGACTTGCATCACTCGATGTTATGGCCAGTGAAAATGACTTTCTTCAGAAGTTAGAGTTTAAAGTCGTTCAAAGTGGATTTGTGTCGAAGAAACTAAGGAAAGTACATATGTAACTAATACTCTTTCACATTTCTATTTATTTCAAATTTGACATTATCATTTTTACAAATGGACTAAACGACCGAACTTTGTTCTAAATACATTTGTTTCCCTCGATATTTTAAGCATTACATTATCAGCACCACTTTGTAGTTTTTAAGGTTCACGTTGGTTTCTAAGCCAGCGAAGTAATTTTTTTTTAAATTTTGTATAGAAAGTATTTTTGGTCAAATATTTCTTCAGGCAAAACTCATAATTTAAGCACAATGCAATTTATATATTTATTCATACATATATTTTTTTGTTTGCCCGTTTGTTTACTTCAGATAATTTAATATTGATTATGATATGGCTTTGTGTTTTTTTATGTGGATTAACGATGGTAACGACTTTTTAAATAGCATATAGGCTACATACATATTAAAAGACATTCATTTATTTATGAACTTGTTCAATTAATGAGTTGTTTGGGTGTTTTCCTTTCTAAAATATTTACTATAAGAATTCTAAATTAGAATAAAATTAGTTGTATTAAGTGTGTAATCTGTAACTTCAGGCAGGCGCACACATACAAATGCACCCCACACAAGCACATCTGAGATTAGAAAAAAATAGGAGGACAAACTAAAAGGTGAGTGTGGCCGGGGGGTCTTGTCGCGTATCTTGCTTTAGATCCCCTAATGTTGTTGATCCGGCACCGAGCCTGAAACCATTTTCCCGCGAGCCAAACGCGCACTTATCAGTTTTATTTATTATTTCTGTATGTTTACATTTGACAGTACTACCGGTTTTAAAACGAAAAAGCTTTTAACAAACAATCCGTCTGAAATTTAATATGGGCGAACTGTTAAAGGAAAAATTACGATATATTTAAATCCACTAATTAGCATAGGGCATCAACTATCTTGAGAGAGTAACATTTTCTAGTTTGGTACCCTAACCTTTTCAATTACCTTGTCCTATATCTAGGACGATACAAATAACATTTTGTATATAAATATCTTATTAAATATCCATGGTTACAGTCATATGGTTGTATTCCTAAGATACCAAACTAAAGTTTTAACATGATTAAATAAAACAAGAGTAATACAAAAACAGCTGTTATGCCAAATTACAGTTTTTTAGAAAATTTAACTTTTTAAATCCTATTAATTTCACAATGTTATCTATGGACTATTACATCTAACCTAAATATTTTTTTTTACACAATAGAAAGAGTGTATTTTTACAACCATTTAGTTTAGAAATCATACAAATGGAATATGTATTGTATAAATTGTATTAAAGTATCGTCCTATATATAGGACATTGTGACTGATGGTTAGAGGTAGTTGAGACTTTAGACTCATGTTCTGTATTGCGTAAGACTCATGAAGTGTAAAGTAGCATTGTGTATTAGTAAAAAAATATTAGTTTTGTTAATTTTAACAAGAATTAATAAACTAGTTAATGTTATCAAAATCTCTATATCAAGCATATGTACGGATAATTTCAATACCGGTATAAGCACATGTAAGAATAATGTAAGTGTAAGCACTATAGTGCAATTGAATAAAGTTTTTTTTTAATTAGATACAACTCTTCAAATATGATTTCAATGGCGTTATAATTAATAATAAGTAATTTGTTTTCCATAAAGTTCTAGTCACAGTGTCTGAATTACATAAGCTACAGTAAAATAACTTTCTGCTGTTATTAGTAGAATGTTTGTCATAAATTATCACCAAACGTGAGAAGTCCAGCACCATTATCAAAATGTAAACAAACTTGTCAAGAAAGGTGATTTTTTAGTTTTGTTTATAAAAAATCTTAATTATGCATATTTTTTAACACTTTTGGTTACAGTTGTTATTGAAACTTCACTTAACAACATTTTTATTACTTTTTGTTAACACTGATAATTGTAATCCAATTTTTTTTTAAACCACCAAAAAATATAGAAAAACGTGTTTATCAAAGCTACCAATTTTTAAAATTTTCTTTTCGTTATTTCATTTTGCGTGACTGAAAAGGTTAAAAGGAATCATTTACGGCAACAAACATTTGTCTGTCTATACATTTTTTTTTAATACCAATAACTATTTTCAACCGGGTTAAAATATTAGCTTCTTATTAGAAGTTTAGTATAATTTGTGTCCAGTAAAATGTTTTAAACGCATCATGTGTAACATGTTTAGCGTCGTTACTGGATAAAAGCGAATCAAAGAAAATAAATATTATTGGCTTTGAATGTTATGCATGGAAAACACGTCCTATATGGCTCTGAAATGTCCTATCATTGAACACACGCGGATGTTTGCATAAATAATAGTTGTTTAAGTTAGATATGGTGTGCAGTTCAATAAACCAACGCTAGCAATGCATATAGTTTAAATATAAAATATAACTTACATTAAAGATGTTCTTTTTAATACTGGAATATACAGCGTTGGTGAAAAGATAGTTGGGCACCAACCTATGTTATTATTCATTAATTAAGAAAACTAAACTGTTGGTGGAAATTCTATGTGTAGCGGTCTCGTAAGTGAAGAATTTTAAATTTGGTGGTGTGAGCAGTGGAGCAGTGGGTAAGTGAAAAATGTAAATTGAACATATTTTTTTATTTTCCAGAATTAAATCATTTAAGTAGGTGGCGGAAAGTAAAACTCTATTATAACCTTGTTATTGATTGGTATCGAACGCAATATCGTCGGTTTATTTCAAAAAGTCACTAAGTAACGTTTTCAAGAATTTGAAATAATCAATTTTTAAATTTGAGACTTGTGTGATAAATCAGGGATCACAAAATATTAGGATTTTATTGTTCTGTCATACTCTTTTAGGATTATATTTATCACTTACTAGCTGACCCGTATGGCGTTGCCCGTGGTGGTTGGTATTTTCAGTCTTTATAACGTAATTGTATTCTTTTTAAGTGTTCAGTCAGTGAGTGGTATTTGGCTTTTATATATATAGATCTTAAATAATAAAAGCACTATTGTCATAATAATAAAAGATCTGAAATTATGATTTTAGTAAATTTGATCCCCCCAAACACCTCCTAAAATTTCGAAATTTTTCATACCCTTTCTGATTGAGCACCTATGGCCCTAGAGGAAGCTACATACCAAATTTCATTCCAA
>JAGFPH010000971.1:93857-114075 GCA_018207615.1 Philaenus spumarius
TAGTTTTATTCACCGAACTTGTGGTTGGGGCTTCAGTGTTTCTTATTGTTTAAATTCACCACAGTGCTCATTGAACATCTGGTTGAACATAGATTAAAAATTGTGCTACATTCAATCGTGTTGAGGTTTCCATTCAGTAGCTTATTGCACTTCATCACGTTTGCTAGTTAAAAAGAAGATTCTGTGAAAGCGATGTCTGACAACGAAATTGATAGGTTAGTAACAAAGTTTAAAGGTCTAAAACTGTCTGACAACCGTAGCAGAGTTCATTTTCGAGATGATTTGAATACTATTCATTACGTCAACATCAATCCTATACATAAAGCCGCAAGAAATGGTAGTTGTTGGTTAAGATCAGCGGCAGATCGAGCAAAATACGAACGTGAAAACGAAGTTAACAGGTGGTTAGAAACAACAATTACAACACTGCAGGCACCGCCCAAGAAAAATCGAGCTGATTAATTGAATCTACTCTGTTAAAAATTGCAGTTAAGATGGGTTTTACAGCACAAAAAAGACTAGAAAGTATTATTAATCATCCGAATCTTTGCTCTTGTGGGGTAACCAGTGTACATTTAAACATACAGGAAGCGCAGTCGTATATTAATTATGGACTTTCGGAATTTGAACCTGTAACCGGTCATTATACAATGTGTTGCTGGTCTAATCCCCACTCCTTAGAGGGGCCTGATACGTGTTTGTGTTCATTATTTGAGAGCCTTATTCAAGTGTCGTTGCAAGTCTTGGAAGGAACTAAAAAGTGTCACATATAATGGAATTTATTTTAGATTTTCAAGGTTTTAAAAATGATGCAAATGAATTTATTGTTAAGGAGTTGGCGCTTATATCTACAGATGATACAGTGTACGAATTACATCTTTTTCGACCTCCTTTTGGTTTCAGTCAATTACCTATAAATTTACAAAAGCAAGTGATATGGTTAGAGAGACAGTACCATGGTCTTCGATGGGATTCTGGAATGAAATCGTATAATAGTCTGTTGGATTTATTTCGAAGCATCAACATAAGTGGAAATGTTTATGTTAAAGGAAGTGAAAAAAAATCATATATATCAAATTTGTTGACTGAATTTAATGTTAACGTGATAAACTTTGATGATATAAATTGTCCTAATTTAAGTGTTTTAAAAAAACAATTTTGGAGTGATTTTTACAAACCATGTGTATTTGAACATAGTTCTAAAAATTGTGCTTACATTAATGTACATGTTTTATTACAATGGTGGAAATTAGAAAAATTAGTTTTGGATAGAATTACAGCAGTAAATTTAGCGATAAAAGAATGTTACACAAAACGATATAAAGGTATGCAAGATGAATTGATTAAATATTTACCTAAAGAATTCATTGTAAATCATTTTGAAAATGTAGAAGATATTTTTAACAAACTACCAATTGAATTAAGAACAGATTGCGACATATTAAACAGTTTTCCTTGTGTCAATCATAAAATGATCAATATGCCTTTACAATTAAAGAAAAAAGATTGTTTTTACTGTATACATAGATATGATAATTTTAATTTTAGTCAGTCACTGTAAAGCATGGATCGTGTTAACATGTGTTGTGGTATATTTAATTGTACGAAAGACGATTTAATAAATTCAGGTTTTTTTCGTACAAAATTGATGGATAGTATAGTGTGTTGTAGTTGTGGCTGGCGTCAAGCGTGTAATTCAAAATTAAAAATTAGACTAATAACGTTTTTGCATAAAATATCAAATCCTGATTGTGTTCTAAGTTTAAATGTACCTGAACAGTTCAATCAGTATGTTTTCAATAAATTAGAAGTTATTGGTATTGAAAAAATAATGAGGGAATCATTTTCGAGCTGGCCGAAGTTATACCCAAATATTGAAGAGATGGTGCAAACGGGATTTTACTACATTGGATCAGATGATGATGTCACCTGTATCGACTGTGGAGTTACCTTAGGAGATTGGCAAGTAGAAGATAATCCAAAATTAGAACATAAAAAGGCATCACCTGATTGTAAATTAGCAAATTTGTAAAAATAAATTGTAAATGTTTTTATGTCTGTGTCTGTTATTTTACCTTTGTTTGTTGAACTGTAAACATGAATATAAGAGGTGAAATCGCTAAGGAATTGCATAAACAAGTTCGTAGGAAATTTACTACTCGTTATGTAGAACTTAAAGGTATTAATGACCTTTATCAAGCTGACCTTGTAGAGATGATTCCATTTGCTAGAATCAATAAAGGTTATAAGTATATTTTGGTAGTAATAAATTGTTTTAGTAAATATGCTATCGCAGTGCCAGTAAAAACAAAAACTGCAATTGAACTTGAAACCTCATTAAAACCTATTTTTGACAAGTATCCTATGAAACATTTCCAGACAGATCATGGCACAGAATTTTATAATTCAAAAGTAAAATCTTTATTAGATAAATACAATATAAACCATTATTCTACTTTTTCTGATAAAAAAGCTTCTATAGTTGAAAGATTGAATAGAACGTTGAAAGGGAAAATGTGGCAAAGTTTTAGTGAACAAGGTAATTACAAATGGTTGCATTTACTTCCAATTATAGTTGATAAATATAATAATACGTTTCACAGAACAATTGGTATGAAACCGATAGAGGTTACCAAGGAAAACGAAAATCTAGTATTAAAAAGAATAATAAAAAATAGAAAAATTAAATTAAATCGCAGCAGAAAGTTTAATGTTGGAGACAAGGTAAGAATAAGTAGATATAAAAAACCATTTACTAAAGGTTATTTACCAAATTGGAGTAATGAAGTGTACACAGTGTGGAAAATTCTACCTACAGTTCCAGTTACGTATTCAATAAAAGATGAAACAGGAAGTTTAATAAAAGGAGGATTTTATCAAGAAGAATTGAGTAAAACAAAATACGGTGATACATATTTAATAGAAAAGGTTTTACGTAAAAAAGGAAACAAGTTGTTAGTTCGTTGGTTAGGTTTTGATAGTTCGAAAGATACTTGGATTAGTGCTAAGGATTTGATATGAAATTTGTAAAACAATCTAATCGGTTATCAATTATAAATTTAGACACTTTAGTCACACCAATTATGAATAATAAAAATAAGAAACATGGAATGTTGTTACCTAATAGTATCAGATGTATTGTATGTGGTCCTTCTAATACTGGAAAAACAAATTTAATAATAAATTTATTGATTTCTCCAAACGGGTTGTATTTTAAAAATATTTATGTGTTTTCCAAATCACTGTATCAACCTAAATATAAATTATTACGTTGTATTATAGATGGTATACCAGAGATTGAATATCATGCGTTCAAGGAAAATGATGAAATTCCTTATCCAAATGACGTAAAGTCCAATTCAATTATGATATTTGATGACGTAGCTTGTGAAAAACAAAATAACATTAGAAATTATTTTACAATGGGACGTCATAATAACATAGACATATTTTATTTGTGCCAAACATACAGTTGCATACCAAAACAATTAATCAGAGATAATGCAAACCTTTTGGTGTTATTTAAGCAGGATGAAAGAAACTTACATCACGTGTTTAGAGACCACATTAATAATGACATGACATTCGAAAAATTTAAAGAAATATGTGCAAAAGTGTGGAAGAAAAATAATAATGCATTTATTGTAATTGATAAGGAGAGGGATATAAAGAAAGGACGTTATCGTATCGGATTTGACACATTCATTATTATTTAAGCTCCCCTCTCTCATTGACTTACTAGTTCTGTGACTTATTTATAATTTTATTGGTAGAGTGTTCAGAATGTCGAATGATTCTTTAGAGGAAGCAGTTGATGAGAAAATTGTTCTCGAAATAAATAAACTGCGTAAAATAATTAAAGCCAAACACCGAGCTCTCACACGAGATATAATGGAAGGCGAACAGCTGTTGGAGAAACAATTTACGTCTATTACAGAACCTCTCAAAAAACTTGTAGATGCTAAGGAAATTGAAGGAGAACATAAAGTAGCCGTTAAAAGAAGGTACGTCATGGATTCGTCGGAAGAAGAAGAAGAAGCACTAGATCCGGACATATTTCCAGAAAAAACGAAAAACATTCGAACCGCCTCAAGGTGAAAAACGCAAGAAATTGGTGAATACAAGTTTGGATCATTATGCTGACGATTATGAGGATTACGACTATGAAGATATTGCTCAAACTGAAAGTCGTAAACGTAGAATGTTAAGACACGAGCCTCCCATGGATGATGAAGAAATTCCAGATAACGCTATGGAAGTAGAAACTTCAAAAACACCTCCGTTGACAGCATTACCCGAAACCGTTTATGAATCGATTGAAACGGGAGAAGATTTAATTAAGACGCCAGAAGGTAGAAAAAGTATTACTAGTTTTATTAATGATACTTTTTCAGGCCCTATATCAAGAATATACTTTACTAAATTGATAGATGGTGGTAAAAAAATTGACAAGACATTTGGAATACACGTGAATGGTAACATTTGGATGTTGGGAGATAAAGTGGTCGATTTAAATGGAGACGATCTGATTATTAATGATAAACGTTACACAGGAACAATGGGGCTATACGAATTAATTATTATGGCTGAACCGGATCCTTATACTTTTAGCCAAGAAGACTTACAAGCCTACAGTGAAATTTTAAAAGATACAAATGTATACAGACAAAATAATTCGGCAATAGGAAAGATTAAATCCAGCAGAAGTAAAAAATATAAGAATATTATAGCCAAATTAGTAGGTCCAGCGACTGGTGAAGGTCTAAAAACTAAAGGAAAGTCTAAATGTAACAGAAGAAAACAATTAAAGAAAGTAATATCTAAATTAATAGGTCCGATGATTGGTGAAGGTTTGAATATCAATTCAGATATGGTAGTTACTGATAAAAAACCAGAGTACATATATTGGAACGATCCAAATGAACTTTGTGAAAGGTTAAAATTGTTAATAGCTTCCCAGCAAGCGGGTAACACGAGTCATACAAACGAGATCAATTCTATTCTTGAAGAATTAGTTGAAGGTAGCATACTAATAAAACTGTGAGTGTAAAGAAATTCTGTTGTCATATGCATACAAAATAAATCAACACCCATCCGGTCCATCAAGCAGAGGTTTTAACTTGCAGAACAAAAAATGTTACAATGTTAAAGACGCAGTTAAAAACGGTGTATACTATAGTAAGCTAGCGGACAGTACGGGTCATAAAAAGATATTAATTCTATTCTTGAAGAATCAAATAAAACCATGAGTGTAGACAAATTCGGTCGTCATATGCATACCACATCAAAAAGAAATCGCGGTCTACCCGGTCCACCAGGCAGAGGTTTCGAATTAACCCCGAATGGAAATTATAATATACAGAACAAAAAATTATGTAATGTTAACCATCCTTCTGGCGAAAAAGATGCGGTTAATTTGCATACAATGAGAAAAGAATGTTTGTGTACAGATAATAAAAACAATGTATACAACGGTCAAATGAAATTAATAAGAAATATTGCACCACCTGTACAAGATAATGATGTTGTAACTAAAAAATATTTTCATGAAAATTCGATTTATACAAAGGATTCAAGGAATGCGTTGAATTTTAATAAGAAACGATTAAATAATATAGTGACAGAAGAACTAGATGATGCTGCAACCTTGAAACGCGTATTTCAAGTTGTATATTTATCATACGCTAGGGATCAAAGAGACAAACATCAATTGATTGAAACTTATGACGAGTGGGTTAAGAAGTTATCGTGGTTACCACCACAATCACCATTACCACAATCTTCAGTTTAGTAAGAAATGCGACGTCATCGAGGAAGTGGTCTCATCGGAGATGCATTAAATAAAGTTATTGACGTACTTCCGATTGAATTACATTTACCAGGCTATCAATATTGCGGACCTGGAACGAAACTCACTAAACGTTTGCAGCGAGGTGATCCAGGTATTAATAAATTAGATGCCGCTTGTAAAGCACATGATATAGTCTACAATAAGTACAAAGATACCAATAATAGAGCCATTGCGGACAAAGAACTCGTGGAGAGAGCTTGGGAACGTGTAAAAGCTAGTAATAGTAGTTTAGGTGAAAAATCAGCAGCGTGGGCGGTAACCAACATAATGAAAGCTAAACGTAAGTTTGGTGGTGGAATTGTAAAAAGTAAAAAAGTAAAAAAATCCGATGTGACGACAAATAAAAAAGTAATTTCAATGCTTACGGATATTAAAAAGAAAATGAAAAATTTAAAAGGCAAAGGTCTGTACGTACGTCCATACAAAGGAGATGGTTATAAAAAGAAAAAAAAACGTCGTACTCGATGAAATTAATTAACTCAATACCCATTCAACCTTTATCGACCCTAGACATACTAGAGTATGCAGAGAAATTAAACATTCCACATTTTAGAGGTGTTTTCATGCGTGACACATTGCCGAAAAAAGGACCATTGTATAACGAATCAGCTATAGTAAACTTGGACAGTTTCAGAGGAATCGGCACTCATTGGGTTTGTTACAAAAAACGTGGAAATATTGTTCAATATTTTGATAGTTTTGGAAATTTAAGACCGCCAACGGAATTAGTAAAATATTTTAATTCAAAACAACGACTTACAATTAATTTCAATTACTCTTCTCGTCAAAACTTTAATACAGTTAATTGCGGTCATTTGTGTTTAGAATTTCTTGTAACACCATGATTTGTCTGTCCGGCAGAAGTTCATACTTTACGTGTGATTTCTTTCCTCCCATCGATTTATCTACATCACAGAAATGGGAAATAGGACTGATTGACTTAATGACATATAATTCAATACCAAATATTGAAGAAAATATCAACGATAAAATGTATTTTGGATCAAATGAATCGATTACGCTGCCAGAAGGAACATACGAAATTGAAGATATACAAGACTATATAAATAAAGAATTGAGAGATAAAAAAAGTAAAACAAAACTTATAATAAAGCCAAACAATAACACTCTAAAAACCGAAATTTATTGTAATAATGAAATTGAATTCAAAAGTGGAAGTATTGCTTCGCTATTAGGTTTTAAAGAAAACGATAAACTAAAAGAAAATATATGGCATATCTCTCCGAATCAAGCCGCTATTGTTAAAGTGGACGTCATACGTATTGCGTGTGATATAGTTAGAAGCTCTTACAGAGACGGTGTTGAAGGTCACATATTGCATGAATTTTATCCTGTAGTAGAACCAGGATTTAAAATAGTTGAAAAACCAGCTCATGTTATTTATTTACCAATAATCACGCAAGGTTTACTTTATAAGATCAACATTAAATTAGAAGATCAATACGGAAATTTAGTTAATTTTAGAAACGAAAATATAATCATTCGTCTTCATTTAAGAAGTTCAAAATAAAATACACCATGGGATTTATCTTTTCAGCCGCTCATATGCCAAAAATGGTAGCAAATAAAAATACGACTGTTTTAAAAAGCGTCATTCCTCGATCAAGACTCAGTGCGTTAACATTAAGCAACAGTATATTTCTCAGATCCATTCCCGGATACAAATTGAATAATATAAAACAAAATGAATCATATATTAGACGTTGATTCTTCAATTCTTAAAAATGACACCATAGTTGATTTCTAATGGCATTCGCATAACCCATATTCTTCAAATTCTTTCGGCAATAGCGATGAAATAAGAATTCCCGTCCATCAGCAAGACGTATATACGTTACCAAATAAAAGTTTTTTAATCATAGAAGGGAATATAATAAAAAGCGATGGAACCGAGGACGCTACAACAGCATTAGTTAATAACGCAATTGCGTTTATGTTTGAAGAAATAAGGTATGAACTTTGTGGAACGGAAATCGATAGAGTTAAGAATGTGGGTATTACGACTTTAATGAAGAATCTATTGACCTTGAGGCCTAATGACAAAAACGCAATGGGAAATTATGCTTGGACAGCGGATACTCAGCCTCTATCCGATAAAGGAAGTTTTACGTTTTGCATACCTCTACGTATTTTACTAGGTTTTGCCGAAGACTATAAACATATAATTTTGAATGTTAAACAGGAGTTAGTGTTATTAAGATCTTCTTCTGATAAAAATGCAATATTGCAAACAACTCAACAGGATTGTAAAATTAAAATTTCAAAAATAGTATGGAAAATGCCTTATGTACGTGTCGACGATGAAGTGAAATTATCATTACTGCATTTGATAAACAAGGATGAAATAATATCCATACCATTCAGACGTTGGCAAATGCACGAGTACCCCTCATTACCAAAAACTAAATTTCAAACCTGGACTGTGAAAACTTCTACTATGTTGGAGAAACCTCGATACGTTATTGTTGCTTTTCAAACCAATAGAAAAGATAATGCAACCTCTAATGCTTCACATTTTGATTTGTGCAATATTGAAAACATTAAACTTTACTTGAATTCAAAATATTATCCATATGATAATATTAATGGAAATAAGGCTATTCTATACGATTCTTTTGCTAGGTTCCAGTCATCCTACTATCAAGGAAGCGATGATCAGCCACTCGTAGATCGACTGACATGGGCACTGAAAACACCTCTTTTTGTAATAGACTGTTCGAAACAAGAAGAATCATTAAAAACTGGATCGTTGGACGTAAGAATTGAATTGCAGACAACAACAGATTTTGCGGAAGACACTGCTTGCTATTGTTTAATTATTCATGATGCACTTGTAAAATACTCACCTCTGTCTGGAATCGTTAAGAAAATAATGTAAAGGAAATGATAAATAAATTTTTTTTAACAATATACCTGCAGTAGTTTATTAAACATATACAAAATATTTTAAGAATTTCTCAAAAGATATTTGAAACAAACAGAAGGTTTACAAAGTTCTCTTAAAGACATAATTTCTCTACCCATCACATATTCCCGATTTTCATCTTCATTATATATTTTAAACAATGGTGTTGTAATGCACTTGTCACACCAATTTTCAGAATTCCATACTATCTCTGTTAACAGAAAACCTCCGTCAACATATTTTTAAAATAGTCAAAACCTGCTAGTTTGCTATTAAAATCATTTTCAAACACAACAATTTCACTGAAACAGTCTCTACATAATCGTATGGATCTGTTTTTATAATAATAAGAGTGTAATAGTACGTAATTTTTCTCGTATGCAAATTCTGGTACTTCATTAGGATGATTCATTAACATTAAAAAATCTTTACTTTTAATTTTATCAAAATTTATATTTAAGTAATCGTAACCTTTTATATCACATTTTAAATTAAACCACACATTTTTATAATTATTTTTTAAATAATGTTTTATAGTGAGCGGTAATTCAAGTCTATCTATATTTTCAAAATTCACAGTTTGAGCACACACTTGGGTACAGCACAAGTCAAATAAACTTAACATCTTTATTGGATAGTTGAAGATTGAAGGTTAAGTATGAACACAATAGAGACACTGAAACAATTAAGTTTTAATAAGTATAATCAGTTACATTGAATTATACAAAACATTTAATATTTATTTTAACAAATAATGATCATATGAAACAGTATTGACTCCATCATCACATAAGTTTATAAACACAGTATAATCAGTTACATTGAATTATACAAAACATTTTGTAAATATTTATTTTAACAAATAATGACCATATGCAACAGTATTGACTCCATCATCACAGATTATACGTTTATCATCATGGACACTTAAAGCTATTTTGTTTACAGTAATAGTTTCTACACAATGTTTCTTAGATCTAAACAATCTACATTCTTTCCTTATTGTTGTAAAATAGTTTAAACAATTAGTGTAATCATCAAAAGAAATTTGGTTTTTAACAACTGATTTTGTTATACCTTTTGCTTTTTTTTGTACTTGCATTATACCTTTATCGTTGATAGTTAAAAAAGAATACAATTTTGGTCTCAAACCTACAAATTTATAAATGGGTATACTGTTACATTCATCTTTAAATTTTCCTAAAGTTTTTTTATTATGATTAAAATAAGAACAATGTTCAATTGGATAATCCGAAGTATCAAAATAATCTTTCAACTCAGGTGACAAGATATCTTTATATATGTCGTCAGTAAAGATTTCTAAGAAGAAGCTATCTGTATCTATGTACAAAAGATTCATTTTGTTTATATCATACTTTAAACGTAATACATTATAATAAAAATCATACATCAATGATTTACTCAATTCCAATACAGTAAATCCTATATAAATAGGTTTATCAAATACAACTGATTCTTTAGCGTTACGCACAGCACACAAATTTGTATCATAAATTATTGATTCTATATACGTAGGTTTACATACAAGCTTATTTAATCTTTTTTTCTGTATTTACTAATTCAATCAACTGTCGTTTCCTAATATTTTCTATAGTTTTGCCAAACATAGCATTATTTAAGAGTTTGTAAAATTCTTTGTCAAATGAATTTTGCGCTAATTTGCGTTTTTCAGTATTAAACATAATGTAAGGCTTTAACCAATCATCTTGATTAAATTTTAAAATTCTATGTATTTTCTTTAATACTAAACCATTTTTAATTGCTTGTTTTAAAATTACAAAATTTACAATATAATTTGTTTTATCTTCTAAAGTAGTTAACAATTTTTTATGTTTTTCTTGAGGTGGACATTTATTTTCAGCAAGGAATGGAAATTCGTTATGCTCATCATGATATTTTTCTGGGTATTCTACGTCTACTTCAAGTATATAACCTTGTGGTGCATCATCTGCTATAGACATGATATCAAAATTATCCAAGTTTTTTTTTCATTTAAAACCATCTTTTGGTATAGGTTTACACATAGAAAAGCCATATAAATTATTGCAATCTATATACATTAAATATGAAATAGGCTCATTTGCATTAAAATTATTTTCTATATATGGGTTGTTAGCTTCTGCATAACGTTTTACACACAGTGATATTCCTCCTCTTATACCTCTTTCTATAAATAAATACATATCATAGTCGGTAAATAACTCAAGTTCAACATTTGTAAACTTTAACATAGCATCAAACGTAAAACTTGGTAGTGTTAGATAATGAGCACAATCTAAATTATAATTATTGATACAAAGAGTTCTGAAATTTTCAAAAATATCACTTAATAATAACACATCAATTTTTAAGTACAAATCGCTATATTCACCTAAGGTTTTACATTTAAAATGATACCATACATTTTTTGCAAATAAATATTCCTCATCACTAATGTCTGAATCTTGTAAGCTATTATGAAAACAATCTTTCGATGGTAGTTCCAATT
Organism: Philaenus spumarius; assembly: GCA_018207615.1. Classification (NCBI taxonomy): domain Eukaryota; kingdom Metazoa; phylum Arthropoda; class Insecta; order Hemiptera; family Aphrophoridae; genus Philaenus; species Philaenus spumarius. The sequence continues at coordinate 105,144 of JAGFPH010000971.1, forward strand.
CATCGAGCTTGTTCCAAGAACTAGTGTATTCATATGGATATACGCCTTTTCTTGTAACAAACTGTAAATCTTCAGCAACAAAATGTTTTTTAATATGATTAAACTGATCCATAGCTAAATATCCAGACAGTGAACTTAGACTAGCATTTAAAAATTTAAATGAATCAACAAACCTTAAAGTTATACCGTTAGCGGTTTGTTTAGAAAATGAAATATATTTTTCAGATGAATTCGGTATAATATTAATTCTTTGAGAGTCACAACCTAATTGTTTTATAATAAAGTGTGAATCATAATTAGAACTACCATGTATAAATATTGGTAAATACTTTTGATTTTGTCTTTTTAAGTTACACTCGTTACACAAAACAGATCGAAATTTTCCTGTATAGTGACAATGATCGCGTACTTTGCGATGCAACATTGTAAATAAACTATTACACATTTCACAGTTAGTTGTATTTTTAAATTTTAAAAATTCTTCGTTAGTGAGAGGTGACATTGTCTTCTTATCATTAAATAAATTACCAATTAAATTAGATATTTAAATTAAGTAATACATAAATTTTTTGTCTGCATTTTCACCTCTATAAATAAACGGTTCTTTAGGTAATTTATCAATCATATCTTGAGGTAATACATTTTCATCAACTACAACATATACACAAAAACTCATTGGTTCATGAATATCATTAATAAATGTATATTTTGTCAATCTTTCATTTTTGACTCTTAGTAAACATTCAAAATCTGCATAGATAACAATGGGTAAACGAAAACTGTAATGAAAATTTTTAAATTTCAACTGAGGAACTGATTCAAAATCAATATTTGTTTTTGGTTCAGGCATTACAGCTCTTACTGGTTTATTTGGAATACAAGTTTTAATATGGTCTTTTAATTTATTATTACGATTGCGACCTTGATAAAAAGTGAAACATCTTTTGCAAATAGCCTTCTGATGCTCGTTTGCATTTAACTGTGCACTAACTAATCGAGAAAATTGACTTATATAACAATAATGACTCGTTCCTCTATTCTCATTTGTTAATAACAATAAATCAAAATGATTTTCTTTTTCAAAGCTACTTATCCTAAGAGGATACACTATATTTTCATTATTTATACCGTAAACATTAATTGAAACATTTTCATTATTTTTTTCGAATTTATCAATTTGCTTTATCGGTGTTGGAAAATCAATTCCATGAAAATCAAATTTATTTATTAACTCATAATATCTATAAGTTAATTTAGTAGGATTACTTTTAACATAACGACTTAAAAGTGCCCATTTAAAACAATAATTATCGTTTGTATTATCTACATTTATTACAGCTTTTTTTCTTGCAATACAATCTGGTAAAGGTAAATACGAATTGCCTCTAAGTGGCTGATACTTACTAAAACGTAACAAAATTCCGTCAACAGTGTACAAAGTCCACCCACTTCCTTTACCTTGAGACTCTGATTCTTCTTTACAAATTTTTAGATTAATTGATTCTAAAACAATATCTAAATTCGATGATCTAGTTACGATTATATTCTTTGTTTTAAAAGCTCTATCTTGAAATTCCTGTGAAATTGGTTTTATATACATGCATTCTACTACAACATTAAATTTGAATGACTCATTAGTCTCTAAACACTTATTAATAACATGTTTAATTAAATTTTTACTATATATTAACAATATACAAACATCTTTAAATATGTTTGAATTATTTCTTAGATAAAAGGTTTTTAAATTACCTTTAAAAGCCTTTTCTAATTCAAAAAATGCATTATATTCAAACGGATGTTCTATCCTTGCACGTTTACTTAAACTTTCTTCCATTTAATTCATCTGAAAATAATTATAATTTATTGTTAAAATAAGTAGAATAATATTTTATATTTTACATTGAAATTTTATTACCTACTTTCATTAAAATGTTATTTATTGTATTTACTGAAAATAATTATAATTTATTGTTAAAATAACTAGAATAATATTTTAATTATAGACTCTGTATAGCATAAATATCATCGTTTGAAAGTTTACTTTCTCTGTAGTTATTGTGTAACGCATGCATTATTGAATCAATATCAGATGAATGAGATATTCCTAACGAGTGACCAATTTCATGAATTAAAACACTGAATAAACTTGTATGACCATCACGACATTTCTTAATGTCTGTCTCAAAACACCATATTTCATCTTGATCTATATGAATTTCAACTGTCGAATTATCTGGTCTCGGAAAACCCGAGTGACCGAGGACGTGGCCTCTACCGTCGAAGTTACTAAAACAAGCGTCTCCGGTTTTCTGTTTCCTATGGTTTCCTCTTTTAAACGATATTAATATATCATTATTATATTTATCATGCACAAAACTAAGATCTGTGTATTCAGCCCAAGTTTTAAAAGCCATTTCTGTTAAATTCAAAATTTGTTTACTAACTGATGCATAATGCCACCTCAATTGTCGTTTCCCCCATTTTGAATATGTTGCAAAATTAATATCATCTTCTACTCCACACCGCTTATTTTCCATTAATGCTAAAGTTTCATTGTTTATTTTACCATCTGATGTAATATTATAATATTCTTGAAACAAAAATATAGCATCTGTAAATGTCTGTGGATCAACATTGATTAATAACTCTTGAGATATATTAGGCAATTTTAAATAACCATAATTCGTTAAATACTTCATAGCATGCAAAGTACAATTTTCTGTCTGAATTGTAACAAATAAAAACAAAAATGGAAATAAAAACGAAATCATTTTTCTAAAAACAAACACTACTCAGTTAATTAATGTTACAACACAACCTTCCTCTTCCTAAGTAAGTCAATGAATGGCGTCCTTTTTAATTTTGGGGCCGACATCAGCTACAGTGATATCAAGCGTTATCACATTAAGCGGCGATAAAGTGTCGCTAACACATTAAAACATGTTAATGGGTTTTATAACACATTAAGATACGTTAATGTGTTTCTCTACACATCACATTAAGTAATAACAATGTGCATTTTTAACACATTAAAATGTGTTTATGGGGTTTTTAACAGATTAAAAAGTGATAATGTGTTTTTTATCACATTAAAAGGTGTTAGAAAACACAAAAAAGGTGTTAGAAAACACATTAAGAGGTGTTAATGGGGTGATTAAGGGGTCACAAAGGTTACCGTCAACCGGCATTTTTACACTACTTACAACAACATAAATAATATAAACAAATGATTGAGGGGGAGAAACAAAGACATGAAACAAATACACATATAAATACATAACGTTAATAATTAAATTCGCGGATTAATTCCCATCTATATTGCCAAGCCTGTTGCACGTAAAGAGCAAGATACTTCCAATTTTCCCCGTTTAGCTGGTTAAGTAACTCCTCCCAACTCAACTCTAATTTCCCAAAATACCGTTTCCTAATTGTTCCCAAGATCGGACAAATCGCTAAAAAATGGAAACTGTCTTCTTTAGCTTTCAAATTACAGAGCGAACAGTTGTGATTTATCCCCTCCACCCAAGGCCTGCCGTTCAAATACAGCAGTTCTGCTCTACATTTAATTACATTACGTACTATCCAATCATCATTATCTAGATAAGAGTTGTTATTTATATTTAAAGATTTGTAAATAGTATGAGACGTAGACCTAGCACGAGCCTGAATATTTTCTTGTTTATGTCGAAGTCTTATCGCTTCCACTAATCCAAACATTTGACATTTCCATTCTTTTGTCCCATTGAGACCCTGGGTAAAAGATACAGAGTACGTATTCGCCATTATGTTCCATTCTTTATACCAAAACAAATTGGCGTTTATTATTTCCCTAGCAAACAAAGTAGGCAGCCTATCGCAAGGCAACTTTAATACTTTTAAAATATACTTTATATGCAGGCTCAAAGTAAAACAAAACAACCTATCCAAATTGAACTCCAAATACAAAACATAATTGGGTGTATTTTCGGGCAACTGAAAAAGACGTTTGACAAAGAACTTTAAAAGCTGCTCCACGCGTTCATATTGTCTATAGCCCCATACTTGAGCTGCGTAACAAATGATCGCTCTCTGTACCGCGTTAAAGCACGACCATTTCGCTTTCAAAGGAATACGTTTGTTCACCATTAAGCTACTCCACGTTCCGCAAACTGTCGCTTTAGCAGCCGTCAATTTCCGGGAGAGATGCGTCTGCAAAGAGAGTGTTGGAGTCAAAGTTACTCCTAAATACTTATAATTATTGACGCATTCAATTTCACATCCTTTATAAAACCATTTATCCTTCACCCCCAACCTACCTCCTTTTCTGAAGACCATTATTTTCGACTTATTTAAATTAACATTTAAGTTCCACGTTTCGCAATATACCTGCAAATTATCAATCATCTGTTGTAAGGTTACCGATGTAGGAGCCACCAACACAATGTCGTCGGCATACATTAAAACTCGTACGCGACGTTCCCCAAAAACACAACCACCTCCCAAAATTTCCTCAATATCATTTATAAAAAGTGAAAACAATAACGGACTAAGTAGACATCCCTGCCTTAAACCCTTTTGAGTTACAAACGCTTCAGACACTCCGTCACCACACCAAACACCCGATGCAGTACCACTATACAGATTTTTAATAACTTTTAATATTCTGTATGAGAAACCATAAGTGGATAACTTGTAAAATAATGCTTCTCTATTGATAGTATCAAATGCGGATGAAAAATCTACAAAGAAAGAATATAGTTTTCCCTTCTTGTTTAATATTTTTAAATGAACCATACTCATCAAAGAAAATATATTGTCTGCCGTAGAATAACCCTTACGGAACCCTGCCTGGCACTCATCTAGTTTCTTTTCCTCTTCTACCCACCCTTCAATACGCCCCAAAACTAATCCAGTAAATAATTTTGCCACCGCATCTATAAAAGAAATGCCACGATAGTTGTTGACGTTGTTAATATCTCCTTTTTTAAATAATGGATAAATTATGGATTTTTTAAATGATTCTGGTATGTTGCCAGTTTCAAATATCTTATTAAACATCTTTAGTAGGTGGTTAAAAAACATTTCCGAACCATTCTTGAAAAATTCATATGGAACTCTATCGTATCCGGGTGCTTTATTGTCTTTGGCCTTTTTTAAAACTCTTTGTAGTTCAACCAAGGTAAAGCCTGAATCAAGTCGTTCATTTGTAACAAAAGGTTCCACCCAAACTACAGGAGTTGAGATGAGAGGGGGGTCTAGTAGTGCTTTAAAGTGATTTACCCAATCCTCGACCGCAATCGTTGCCCCTACTAATTTAGTTCGTTTTCTAAAGCTGTTTATTACCTCCCACAACCCCTTTGTGTCTTTTGCCAACATAAATTTAAAAGCAATCTCTTCATTATATGTTTTTCGCTTACATAAACATAAATTTTTAAACTTATTCCTTACACCAATATACAAGGCTTTAGTATAACTATTACTATTACTTCTAAATAAATTTAGGAGTTTGGAAACCCGCCCCCTGGCTACAGCACAATCCCTATCAAACCACGGCTGCTTTGGCTCATTGGCTTTCTTCTTTACCGTTGTCGACACCTTCTTATAGGCGGCCCTCTTTATGCAGTCTGTCAACTCATTTATCATAGCTTGCGCATCGTTCGATATACTTAAGCTATCCACACCCGATTTATTTATTTTTTCTTTATACCCACACTTATCTTGCTCTGTCCAACACAGCTTAGGCAACAATGGCAAACCAATCTCGCTACAACATCTACTTACCCCCTTCACATAAATTTTCAGTTCAATTGGAAAATGATCTGAGACTAACTGAGTTCCGACCGAAAATTGTTTTACTAATTTAACACTATCCATAGAAATTGATGCTATATCATTTACGGAACATCCTCTAGTGCTCAAGAAAGTGAATTCCCCTGTCATATCACCTTCCGTTCTACCATTTAAGATTATTTGACCATTATCTTCACAAAAATCCAGATATTTCCGCCCCCTCTTATTTATTTTCATGTCCTTGGAACATCTAGTCATTTCGACTTGAAATTGATCAAAATTACAAAATTCATCAAGCGTTTGTGCATCAGCTATTCTAACATTCATGTCCCCTAATATAAGTAACTGTTTGTTTGACAACTTTTTAACAAATTCACTTAGATATGAAAAATCACGCTCCCAATAATTACAATTTAAATATACAGGTACAACAAACAAATTATTATTATTACCTAAATCAATTTCTATTACTGTGGTTTCATGGTTTACAAAATTTATCTTTTTAAAAAACAAAGATTTTTTATTTATACCCACAACAGACCCGCCAATAGCCCTCCCACATACATTATCTTTGACTGCAAAACTAACTTCAAAATAAAAATTTAATAAATATTTCGTTATTAGGTCAATTTCATCATTTGTAATAAATGTTTCTAATAATATTACTATGTCATAATTTTCTAAATATTTAATGAAATTAAAATCTCTGACCTTAGATTTAAGACCACAAATATTATATGCCACTATTTGTATACAGTCATTTGTATCCTGTGCTGTGCTACTATCCTGCCGGGTATATGGTGTATTCTTGCTTGGGTGCCTGATGTGTCCTCATTTCGTATACAATGGTCCTGTACTTTCCTCACCAGATCCCAAAATATCCTTTTCTAGCCCCAAACCATTAATAAAACATCCTAAGTCTACGTTCAACAGTTCTTTCAACTTCGATACTCCGTCCGTCTTTCCCGCCATAACTTTCCCGTTCGTCCACGTGAAACTACACCCTTCCACTAACAGTTTGTCAAATATTAGCGGCATTCGTCTCTTTCCAGCTTGTCGTTCAATTTCTTGCCTAATAGCAATTAACTTTGTCCTTTTAAACCGAACATCTCATGTATAGTCTCTATGTACAACGAACCCCGTTCCTTTTAATTGTTTAGCATTACTCATTATATAGTTTAAATCGTTATCATCCGGTATATGTGCTATAATTGGCGAGTTGTCATTGCTGAAACCTAAGGGATGCGCTCTATTCACCCAAACGTTTTCCCTCAACTTTAAAACATTAATACAAAATTGTTTAATTATTTCACAACAATTATCGCCTTTCTTGTGTGATAAGCCCTTAAAAATTAAATTATTACGCCTAGAGCGACCTTCAAGATCGTTAAACCGCTCGGCAATCGATTTATCACTATTCTGTAAATGCTCAATTTCTTTTCGCAACACTTTGTTTTCTTCTTTTAATATATTTATTTCAGTCAATAATAATTGCACTTCTTCCTTAGTTGCTAAATTAGACAATTTTTGGTCCAATAGCGCGCCTATTTTGTACTATTTTCAGAATAGTGTAGTTTTGAAATATATAAACATCGTTAGATTTTCAGAAGAGCTATTTACAAGAGACAGTGTACTGCATTTTTCATTTAGACGACCAAAAAAACAGGTTTTTTTATGATTTTTATTTATAATAGCTGGTGCCTGCGGCTTCGCTAGCAGATGTGATAAAATAAAAGGACTAGCCATTACACGCAATACAAGAAAAACGATTTTAGATCCGAGTTCCGTGACTGAAAACGTACAGTGAGTTTCGACCAAATCGAACTATGTATCGCTTTTAGGCCTACGATAATTATTAGCTATGCACCAATAAATGCTAAAAATCCCGTTTTCCTCCAGTTTGTTACTAATAACTCCCGAACGAACATAAAAATTACAAATCAGGTTTTAATTAGTATTTAACATTTATGAGTACATTTACATTATTGTATACTACTTTCATATATATTTAACGGTAAAACCAGCGTATACAGTAGATTAAAACATAGACGATTTTGTCAAAGTGTTAAGCTTTTGATCCAAATCAGATATTTTATTTATAATGTTCACCGCCTTTCGAAAAATCACCAATTTTGTTCATACATTTTTAATAAAAAAAAATTATAGAAAACTTAAACATTTCCCGGATAAAAATTAGCCTAGATTAGTATCTGAAAAGTGCTCTACATGCAAATGAAAGTTAAGTCAAAATTGGTTCAGCCATTCCAGAGATTATCCCGGACAAACAAACAGACAGAAAGAAAGACAGGTAGACAGACAAAAAATTATTTTTAGATTTTAGTAAAGTGTGTTTAACCACATGCTTAAAAAAGTATTCATTTCAAAATCCCAGAGACTTCAATTTTATTATATATATATAGATTTTACCTTTCAGAGTTACTTCTAACGGTGCCGAAAACTTTGCAAAACTTCCTAATTTTATATATTGACTTAAGCAGCATATTTTTTAAATAACTTTTTTCCCAAACGATTTTACATTTTATGCCAATTAGGCTACTAAAAACAAGAAAGTAGCGCATAATTCAAGTACACCAAATGCCAATGACTATGCCCGAACCTACTGTTCGCAACTATGTGGAGGTTCCAAAGATAGCAAAATGTACGAGCAAATTTAAGCACTACGCCACACTGCCTCCCCTAAGACCCTAAAGCCCTGATCGGCTTTACAACAATGATTGGTGCGTTTGTAATGGTTAGTAACACATGCAAAAAGAAATTTTTACAGATATTTTTTAAAACGATTTAATATTAAGAAGGGGACTTTTGTGTTCAATCAAATAACCATTAGCGTTATACCAATATCTGAATTGCTAAGTACTGTAAACGTGGAGATTAAAAGTGGTTAAGGAATTTTTGAAATAGCATTTGAAGAGAAAGAAAACATCGAAGTATTTGTTTAGTAGTTAACCAAGAAATGATTATAGACTGTTCTAATTACTCATCGTTAAAAAGTAGGTTTTCAATTCAAGGATGTGTTTACTATGCATATCTATTGTTATTCTCAACATATCTATTGTTATTCTCAACATATCTATTGTTATTCTCAACATATCTATTGTTATTATCAACATATCTATTGTTATTATCAACATATCTATTG
>JAGFPH010000971.1:114085-141285 GCA_018207615.1 Philaenus spumarius
ACGGAGGATTTTAAACAAATAAAGTAAATATTGTTTATGTGCAATATTGTAAGACATAAAGCTTCATAATTATTTTAGACTAAGCCAAGACCAGAGTGAGCATTTATAGAAAATAGTTTGAAGAATTTTATTTAATCATGTATTTACTAAGTAGACCCTATTAAATCAACTGCACTGTATACATAGTATCAATTTCGAATCAAATGCGGACCCATCTGATCTGTTTGTAGAATCTCCGAAATAATCATAAAGGAAAGCTGGTAAAGCGAAAGTAGCTTTTCCATTAGCATATTTGGTTTTGAAACAACAAACGGGTTGAGTTGAGACGAAGAGCCGCCCGTAGGAAAATAATTATCAACTTTATCCTGCAAAGAGAGTGTATTAAATAAAATGTGTATGTAGTATTTTGAAGTTGTCTTCCTCAGATCAATAGCTGTACTTGGCACAACTCTTGAACTCCTGAACCAACCAGGTTTAATATTCTTTTTCAAGGCCAATATAAGGTTTAATAGTCGATCAAATTGACTTTATAGTGGAAGGTCTAGATAAGAAAAGTAAAGTACTAAGTATTCTCTTAAACCTTTCGAAAGCATTTCACTGTGTAGATTACAAATTACTTCTTAGGAAATGTAAAAATTATAGAATTCGAGGGCAGCCATTGATGTGGTTCAAATCTTTTATACATGATAGACCACGCGTTACCGTTGCAGGAAGGCTCTCAAAACTGGCCGACCCCGCACGGGGGGTGCAGACTAGCTGCACCTACTAAGAGGGGTTTAGCGTCCCTCGCGGTACCCGAGTCTAACAACGCCCAACACATTCAACACTTACAAAACATCCATCCAATCACATAAACACACACATTAAACAATACAACATCCCAACTCTCACCTTCTTTTAGGAATTTTGACTGTGCAGAGCCATTGCGCGTTGGGAGTGCGAACCTGCCAGAGTCTTGACAACCTCTGGTTTGGTAAGGCTGATGTGAGCTTGCTCTGCCAAGACGTATGCGTGGTTTCTGTTCTGGGGCCAGCCACTTCGGTTCTTGGTCAGGAAGTGTTCGCGGTGTTGAAGAAAGTCGGATTCTTCCTCACAGTATTTTCGGGTTCCAGACTGACGTCCATCCAGACTGGCAAAAGAGTGCTCGGGATCCTCACGGAACTGGGGGTTCGGAAGTGATCGCAATGTGATCTGATGGGCAAACCCTTACCGAGTTCGCCCGATTCCGCCTAACACGATGCGCTGGACAAACACACCCATGGTTAAAAAAACCGTCAAAAAAGATTTAGGAACAAAGAGATCTCATTCAGATTCGTCTGATGAGTCTATAAATAAAGAACTGTTTAAAAAGACAAAGGAGAGGGCTGCTCAACCATCTGAGTTGCCAGCTCCCAAATTTTTGGTTTTTTCAAATGCGGAAAAGGATACAGATCTATCAAAGGTATCGCCCTTTGTAATCAATAAAACAATTACTGGAACAGCGGGCCCTGTACTTTCCATTAGGAAACTACAGAATGGCACCATTTTAGTGGAAACTAACAGCGAGAAACAAAGTTTGTCGCTGTTAAAGATGACTTCCTTCTATGACAAAGTCAAGATATCTGTGGAACCTCATAGATCCTTGAATTATTCAAAAGGTGTCATTACCTGTAGAGACTTGATCCCCATTAGTTTGGAGGAAATAAAGAGCGAACTAGCTAGCCAGTCAGTTCTTGAAGTCACTCGCATAGTGCGCAATGAAAATGGAGAGAAAAAAGCCACTGCTTCTTTGATTCTAACCTTTGGCACACCCACATTGCCAGAGTATATCTATGCAGGTTTTTACCGTCTTTCTGTTAGAGCTTACGTCCCAAACCCTCAACGTTGTTTTAAGTGTCAAGCGTTTGGACACGTGAGTTCTACTTGCACAAAGCAAGAAACATGCGGTCAATGCGGTAAAAAAGGTCATAATAGTGAGGGCTGCAATGATGACGCCAAGTGTCCCAACTGTGGCGGCGATCATCCTGCACGGTCCTTTAACTGTGAAAAGTTTAAAGAAGAAAAAGCAGTTCTTACCATTATGGCTAAGGATAAAATATCTTTTAATTCCGCAAAAAAAATATATAAAACCTCTAGGCCTGCTCTAGAAGGCAAATCATTTGCTGCAGTAGTTTCAAACAAAAGCAACACTCCATGCGCAAATTGTGGAGAATTGGCTAAGACAGTCAAAATCTTAACTGACCAAGTTGCTCAGCTAGTCGCTCTATTCTCAAAAGTGTCTCCTTCCGCTCCCGCTTCTGCTTTAGTTGATTGTAATTCCGTTCTTCCGTCCTCTAGTTTTTTGGTATCACAAGCATAAATAGAACCATCTATCCCTGCTCTTGATCTGAGAACTAGAACTCTGGAAAAAACTATATTAAAAAAGAAAATTACCCCAATAACTGGGGTAAAACAATTTCTAAAGAAATCTTATACTTGCCCATCTATAGTAACAGGCAGAAGTTCTGGACCCGTTCCAGGTAAGAAACCTGTTGCTATAAAAAGTAAAAATATAAAAAACACAAAAAGTAGTAAAAAAGAAAATGAAAAATGAGGTTCCCCTACAAATCCTCCTAAAAGCCCTTCTAAAATCCCTGATCCTTGCCCTTCTCCACCCTCAACATCTTCCAAGACGTGTGAGGGAAATATGGAAGTGGACAAGGAAACACAACCTAAAAACCATCCTGTCAATACAGGACAGGAAAAGGAAAAGGTTACAATGGGACCATGTCCCTTCTAATATTTATTTATTTAAATTAGTATATTATTATATTTCTCTGAGTATATAATATGTACTGTTGAAATATATTACCATTAATTATCTATGTCCACGATCCCAAATATGAATGTGGTTCAGTGGAATTTAAACGGTGTTAGGAGTCACATGGAAGATTTGAAAGTTCTTGTGCGAGACTCGTCGCCTCTATTCGTTTGTCTTCAGGAGACACATCTTCATAATACCCATTCTTTATACTTAAGAGGGTATTCTGTCTTCAGGTCGGATTTTGTTACAGAGGAGAGAGAGCAAGAGGTGGCGTAGAAATACTTGCTCACAACTCTGTGGATGGTGTTCCCGTAAATCTGGATACACCATTACAAGCAGTAGCAATTCGAGTCACTGTTTCCATAAAACTAACGATATGCAGCCTATAACTGCCACCAAGCTATACCGTCCAATCAAACGACTTGATGGATTTAATTTATCAATTACCTGCTCCGATTCTTTTGCTTGGCGATTTCAATGCACAGCACTATTCGTGGGGATCCTCAACCTGCAACCCAAGGGGTATCCGCATAGAGAGGATACGATCCGATTTAGATTTATTTTTACTTAACGATGGATCGTTAACACACTTAGCAGCTTCTACAGGAGGTTGGACGGTCGTAGACTTGTCATTTTGTAGTCCTTCTATAGCTACAAGATTTGAGTGGACAGTGATGTCAGATTTGTATGGCAGCGACCATGCCCCTATAAAAATTTCTTTCAACGACTCCTCTTTTCTGAACAACCGAACACCTCGATGGATAATAAATAAAGCCTTATGGAATGATTTTACAAATCAATTCGCATTGCCAGAAAATAATCAACACAATTCTATAAATGAAACAGTTGATATGTTTACAGATTCCATTATTTCAGCAGCAGAACATAACATACCAAAAACTTCAACACGACCAAAACGTCCACCAGTTCCTTGGTGGAATGACAAATGTAAAGAAGCTCTGCGCTTACGAAGAAAAGCATTAAGAACCTTTAATCGGATACCGACAGGAGAAAATCTAGAAAATTATAAAATCTTGCGTGCCAAAGCTCGCAGAGTATTCAGGCAGAGCAGGAGAGATTCTTGGACCCGTTATATCAATACAATAACCAGAACGACTCCCACATCAACAGTTTGGAAGAAGCTACGTTCTGTGTGTGGCTATGTTCCCTCTGCTCCTTTGATGGGACTGATGCAGCAGGATGGGATATTGACTACAGACAGCCATAAAATTGTAAGCATTTTGGGCTCATCCTTTTCTAGGTTCTCTTCAACTCCCGTGTATTATGATGCTTTTCGCACTTATAAAGCTGCTCAAGAGGCCATGCCATTCACTATCGGCATATCACAGGATTCTCCGTTGAATGACCCATTTACAATGGATGAATTGGAATCTGCTTTATTGTCGGCTACGGATTCAGCTCCCGGACCCGATAGTATCGTATATTCTATGATTAAACACCTTCCAGAGTCGGGTAGAACAGCTCTTCTCCAAATATACAATCGTATATGGGATGAGCATATCTTTCCTGATTCTTGGTTGGAGGCCATAGTAATTCCTTTATTAAAACCAGGGAAAGACAAAACTGATCCAAGTAGCTATCGTCCTATCTCTCTCACCAGCGTTCTATGTAAACTGGTGGAGAAGATGGTCAATCGGCGACTTGTATGGTACCTTGAAAGTAACCAACTGATCTGTAAAGAACAGTGTGGTTTCCGACAGGGAAGATCATCTATCGATCAGCTGGTTTTGTTAGAGTCGGCCATTCAAAATGCCTTTCTTCTTCGTCAGACACTCGTTGCAGTGTTTTTCGATCTTGAAAAGGCATATGATACGGCTTGGAGAAGAGGAATTCTAAATGTATTACAATCTTGGGGTATTCATGGGAGAATCCTAGCATTTATTAAACATTTTCTGTTTAATCGATATTTTAGGGTGCGTCTTGGATCCACCATATCAGATCGATTTTATTTAGAGAATGGTGTCCCTCAAGGCAGCGTACTTAGCGTCACATTATTTGCAGTTGCTATTAATAGCATCACTGCTAATGTCCGATTACCTGTCCACTGTTCTCTTTTTGTTGATGATTTTGCCATTTACGTTGCAACCAGAAACACAGCAACCGCAGAAAGAACATTGCAATTAACGATCAGCAAATTACAAACATGGTCAAATCAGACAGGATTTAAGTTTTCCGCTGCTAAAACTAGATGTATCGCTTTTACTCGTCGCAGACAACATTTTAGTCCCATTTTACACCTAAACGGAACTCAACTTAACTCCGATAACACTGTCACATTTCTAGGTCTTATATTCGACCATAGACTCTCTTGGAACTCGCATGTGACAAATTTAAAATCACGCTGCATCAAGATCTTGGATATGTTACGGGTTTTAAGCGGTTCTCATTGGGGAGCCGATAGAACCTGCATGCTACGTTTTTACCGAGCTCTTATTCGATCACGAATTGACTATGGATCCATAGTCTATTCGTCAGCTAGGTTATCGGTTCTTAAAAAGATCGATTCCGTTCATAACACTGCTCTCCGTCTAGCATCCGGAGCTTTTCGTTCTAGTCCCATTAGTAGTCTGCTTGTTGAAACGGGTGAGCCATCGCTCACGCGACGAAGACAACAGCTACAATTATCATATATGTGTAATATGCGCTCCAAACCTTTACACCCTTCATATGATATTATTTTTAACAATCCGTTATTTGCACGGTACGAATTTCGCAAGCTATCTACTGCTCAGAGGATCAGAGGATGGGATCAGAGCTATCCGTATCCTCAATAATCTTGGTGTAACACTACCTCCTATATATGAAAATACACCATGTTTTGTCGCTCCATGGTTAATTAGACAACCTCATATTGATCTTTTACTGTCAAGATATCCAAAACAAACTACACCCGATGTTGTTTACTGTCAGGAATTCATATCCATATGTAAACTCTACCCATCAAGTCATATTATATTCACTGATGGTTCTAAACTGGACAATGGAGTCGGATGCGCATTTGTTCTGTCAGGAAACAGCTTCACTTATGGGTTATCATCTTCCTCTTCTGTATACACAGCAGAACTTTTTGCAATACTCAAGGCACTCAATATTGTACTAGCAACTCCGGTGCACCTTCGTATATGTTCAGACTCATGAAGTGCACTTGAGTCCATTTAAGATATGTACTCTCCTAACCCTTTGGTCAAATATATTCTGTGCTCCATACACAGACTTTGGCTACGGGGCGTGGGAGTGTCGTTTTGCTGGGTTCCCTGTCACGCCGGTATACAAGGAAACACTAAAGCAGACCTAGCTGCTAAGGAAGCCACTTCCTTACAGCCTAGTGTGAGTAGAGTAATGTCGTCCGACTTTATGTCCTCTTTAAAATAAGCCCTGTTTAGACAGTGGGAAGAAGAGTGGGTAGCAGTACAAGGAAATAAACTCCGCCAAATTAAAGATACCGTTCGGCCATGGATATCGTCAAATCGCCAAAGCCGTCGAGAGGAAGTGGTGGTTTCTCGCCTACGCATTGGCCATTCTGGGTTAACCCACGAGTTTCTGATGCGTCGGGGAGATCCGCCGCTTTGTCCTTACTGCTTAAATCTCCTTTAAATTAAACATCTACTTTTAGACTGTGAAAAGCTGAAATATGTTCGGAAGAGGTTTTGCCTACCAAATTGCATTCAGAGGATGCTGGGTGATGACTCCCAAACCATTAATATGGTGTTAGCATTCCTCCATCGTTTGAATGTAATGGGAAAAATTTGAAAGTAATATACATTTACCATGTTTAGATTTATTACTTGTTATTTTAATTAGAGATTTATTCATTGTTATGTTACAGGGCCCTTTACAGTTTTTATTATGTAATTATTGTTGTTATCGTTGTTATTGTTATTGTATCGTGTAGTGTCTGTAATGTGTGTAAATAAAAGTTTAATTTTATACCTGTGTGTGTGATAGTAAGAGCATTATACGAATGTTCTTAGGTATCCAGGCGATGATAACCACCTAGGTTTTTCGCCTTTAAAAAAAAAAAAAAAACTGGCCGAGATAAAACAAGGTGTCCCACAGGGATCAGTTCTTGGTAGGATATTATTTTTAATTTACATAAACTATATGTCATCAGCAAATAACGGTGGATAAATTAATTCAATTTGCTAATGATTGTAACGTCCATCAACAACTTCTATCATTTATTTTACCTACTTACAACCTTTCTGTATTTAACCTTCACCCAGTTTCCAAATAGTTATCCTTTTCTCCGCCAGACGTCGACTCCGTACGGTATCTGAAGCCGTAACACTACTTTAGAATGCCATAGCATCCTACAACCGACCAGCTGTTCTTTATCTATTAAGTTGAAATTTCGCTTTGTCATGAGTTTGTAGAAAGCGTCGGCCATTAGACCGTTACGAACGAAAACTCTTAGACGCTGCCAAGTGGTAGTAGTGTTGCTAAACTTTAGATAATTTGATCGGGGTAACGTGTGTCGCTGAAGAACATGATTTACTTCTAAACCTTTTGTTTTCGCATACCAGGTACAATATTTCAGCTTTACCTTAATAATTATAAGATATTACTTGTAAAACTTAATTAGGTTATTTCCACTCTTGGTTCATGTACAACTTCCTAACTCATTTTGTTCAATTTATTAGAGAAACCTATGTATTTCTTTTTACAACAGCCTAAACTTTAAATGTAATTCTTACAGCCTAAATTTTAAATGTAAATCTGACAGCCTACAAAACTATAAAGCCGATATCATTTTGGTCATTGTCAAGCCTAAACATTCTTCCACAAACAAGCCTAAAGTGATATGCATTAATTAACTATAACTGTGTAGTATTTCTGCAGTGTAACAGATATTGAAAACTTTTAATAAGCTATAAGCAAAATATATTGCTGATATGTAACTAAACGTTAACATTTCTTTTATGTTACCATGTGGCTTACCTAACATGTACAGACAGTGTTATGCAACATTACGCATGTTATATTAACAATCGCAATCTATGTAGCAATTTGCTATTTGTGCTACAAAATTCAATAAAACAGTCAACTCAAAGAACTATCATTTTATGCTTATTTAAATAACTGCAAGTTTTCTAAAAAGGAAATTGTTATCTGTGTTATACAGTTAAACTGGTCCAACTGCAGGGGATGTTTAATGCAATGAGATAACCTGCAACCACTACAATTAGAAAAGGCCTACCTTGCAACTGAAAATCGAATATATATAATCAGAATATTTCTACTGAGTTTTAATTAGAGACAGAAGTTAATTTAAAAAAATGAGAACTATCTGCATTTGTTCTTTTCTTTATGTTAAGTGTTAAATAGGCTGTATTTTGAAAATAATTTTTGCATATGTGTACTATTTAGGATATGTTAGTATTAAATAATTTGGGAGGAGCAAGCTAGCACATTTCGGACTTCAGCCCTAAGGGCTACACTTTAGAAATTTCACACCTTTTTTTATATATATATAGAGAGACGTCTCATAATAAATTTTGTCTATTTATTCATTTATTTATAATTACCTTTTAGAGTTGGCCAACGACATATATATATTTTTTCTTAAAAACAAATCCATGGTACTTCATGTTAAATCTTTGTAACTTGTAAATCTTTTTGTATAATTTCTGTAATTATTATTAAAAGGGAGGGTTTTTTGAATTTTATTTTTGGGAAGGGTTTTTTAAATTAAATTTAATAAAATATATATGTTTTCTTTTTTTAAATCTCAATCTTTTTGTATTAAGGGCATGTTAATTATCTTTTTTGTATTAAGGGCGTATAAACTTTTATTTAACTTGGTTAATAAACCTAAAATTATACATAATTCTATGGTTTATTGAGGTAACCTTAGGTATCCTGTGCATTGTAAGAGATAAGCTGAAATATTCCTGCTTTTGGTGATATTTAAATTCTAAGGTAAGTCTTGAACAGTACCAATCTATGTGGCCCAGTATCGTTTCCGTTCCCTTAATTATTCTTTTTGTAAGATTGGTACATGATACAACTTTAACTTTTAAAGCTAACTCTTTGCAAATCCTAGAGCAGAAGGCCTTCTTACAGGTCAATGCCACGGATCAGTATCTGGCGGAAAACAATTTGAAAATTAATCTTAATAAGACAAATTGCATAGATTTGAAGCAGTAAATTCAGCAAATTTCTTTTGCTTCCTTATAGATAACCAGATAACTTGGAATGAGCATGTAAACAGTATCAGTTCTACAATTAGTTCAGGAGTATTTGATCTGCGAAACTTAAAACAGTATTGCAAAACTAAATTCTTTTAAAAGCATACTATGGGTTTGTGTATTCGTACATGAACTAAGGAATTTTTCTGTGAGGAAATTCTGCAGTTCAAAATATACAAAGAGTACTTGTGTTTGCCTAAAAAAAAAGATATTAGGCTTGTTGCAGGGTTAAACAATTGACAAACTTGAAGAAATTATTTTAAAGATCTGGGGGTGCTTACAATTCCAAGTATCTATATACTGGAAGTAATATTATATTTTAAGTTTAGTGTAATCATGTGCTGAACAAGGACATACAAACTTTATTATAGTCAATGAAGGTTTTTTGTCGCAACTAATTAGTAGTCCATTTAAAACGCGTTGAATGACCTCAGGAAATGCCTCCCGGACCAGACCACTTTTGTACTTTATGTTTTTTGGGTCGCTGATTCCGAAAATCGGGGTCCCGCGGCTCTAAAATCCCACAGTCACCCTTAGAAATGAAAAAAAAAAACACCCATTTTAAGGGTTTTTCACAAAAACCTTTGTGACACCTCCAAATAATGCTTTGGAATGAACAAATTACGATTCAAATTTATAAATTTAGTTTCCCCATAGAAACCGACCCAGAAATGCACCACAAGGGTTCGTCGTAGGAAGTGAAACCACTAAATATTTGACAAAAAATATGGAAAAGACGGAAAATAAAATGTTTCCTCAATTTTTTGGTGGGAGGTGAAATGAACGGGGTCGTGAGATTATCTGAAGTAGTTTTAAACCCCTAGGGGTGCAAACTACTCATAACTTGCGTTCAAGTTCAGGGAAAACACATAACATGAGCTAAAATGAAAGCCTATTTTCTTTCTCGTTATTTCTGATGAACATATTTGGAAAGCAATAGTAGAACATTTTTTTCACCCCCTTAGGGGGTGGAACCTTCCCTAAATCTATACGAAATTGAAAAGGCCCAGAAAAAAATTGTTTACATCTCACGGTTTATATCGCTGTAAATGATTGCATACGCAGTATTACTTTTAATGTGTTCACATGTGACATAAAGGGTACCGGGCCTGTAGGAACCTGTCTAGAGATCTGCCTACCTAGGGTTTTGCCTCTTACCTAGGGAACTTTATTCCCCATTCATCAGGCGGGAGATTCAATTTGAATCTACTGGTGTGAGATAAGAAATTTCCGTGTTTTTCTGATCCTTTTCTATAAAAACGCATACACAAAATTGAGGAAAAAGACTTCATAACTTTTCATTTTTGTGTACATTTTATTCATCTTTTTAACAGGGTTAAGAGATTTTAGGAATATTTCCCAAAGCTAAAAAGTATACAAGAAAATTATTCCAAACTACAAAGGGTAGCCTATGCATTCGCACTTATTTCCTCAGTTTTTCCTGTATTTGATTGCAATTTAGGGGTGGTTCTCACGAACCCCATGGTGTTGAAACTATGCGAATTAATTTTGTGATCTCCTCCACTCGGACATCCATCAAAAAGTGAAAAGACAATTTTTTCGGGACTTTTCGATTTCTTGTACATTTAGGGGTGGTGTCACTCCCTAAGTGGTTGAAAAAAATTTTCTCATATTGCTCGCCAAATATGTTTATCAGAAATAACGAGAAAGAAAATAGGCTTTCATTTCAGCTAATTTTATCTGTTTTCCCTGAACTTGAACGCAGTTTGGGGGTAGATTGCAAAGGGGTTGAAAACTACTTCATATAATCTCACGACCCCGTTTATTACACCTTCCACCAAAAAATAGAGGAAACATTTTATTTTCCGTTACTTCCTCATTTTTCGTCAAATTAGGGGTGGTTTCACTCTTACGGCGAACCCTTGTGGTGCTTCTTGGTCGGTTTCTATGGGGCTACTAAATTTCTAAATTTTAATAATAATTTGTGCATTCCATAGCCTTATTTGGAGGTGCAATAAACTTTACGTTGTTGTGAAAAAACCTTAAAAAGGGTGGTCTTTTGAATTTTTATTGGTAACGCCGGGACTTTAGAGCCGCGAGACAACGATTTTCAGAATAAATGACCCTCAAAACATAAAGTACAAATGGTCTGGTCCTGGACGCATTTAATGAGGTAATACCCTGCCTATTATTTTAAATGGACTAATAGGAGAAAGCTAAATTTTGTGTGCAGAGTTTCACTATAATATTGTTTACAAGTTCT
The DNA here is from genome assembly GCA_018207615.1 of Philaenus spumarius. Classification (NCBI taxonomy): domain Eukaryota; kingdom Metazoa; phylum Arthropoda; class Insecta; order Hemiptera; family Aphrophoridae; genus Philaenus; species Philaenus spumarius. Next base: position 125,301 of record JAGFPH010000971.1, read on the forward strand.
TCGATACTTTTCATAGTGAATTATTTTTAAAAAACTTCATACGTAGCGCTCCATACGGCCAGTCTTCGTACTACGCTTGCAATAACAGAGAAGGTTGTGTTGCAGTATAATATTATTTTATAAAAACCCTTAAACCAAATATTTTTCATCAATTTTCAAAATGTTATTTTTTTTAAAAGTGCTTATTGTTCTGAAAAGATTGGTACCAAAATATTGAATATTTATTAATTATGTATACATTACATCTGATTGAAATCGTATTATTAATTATGTTTACGAGAAGTTAAAATTTTAATCGAAAATATAAAATTTCTTACTGACAGGACATAAACGCCCTGTATAATATATAGCATTTGTTATCTTTTATACAGGTAAATACGTAAATTCTAATAAATTCTGGAAATGCTTGACTTAAGGCTCTTCTTTACCTTGAAGAAAACTCCCGAGTTTACAGTATGATTTTAATACAAAAGGTCTGAATGAAGCCGCAAAATCGTTGAAACATGCATTCGTAATAACGTGTTTCGGATTCTATTTATACATTAATAATCTGGGAAACTACTTTAAGTTATAAAGAAGGCTTTATATTTTTTACGTGTTAGCTTAAAATATGAAAATTATTGCTTAAAACTCCCAAAAAATGCGTAAAAAATAATCTATTTTTACTCAGTTAAACTGTTGATTAAAATGAGTTGCCGTCGATTTCTTTCAATTATGAGATATAAGACAAAAGCACAAAGCCTTTAAGAACAATTTAAGATGTTTCACAACTTTTTAGGTTGAAAAACGGCGTCCGAAACACGTTAGTACGAAGTGCATATTTTTGCTGTTTTACGTAAGGTATAGAAGACCCTTAATACGTTGAGCCTACAAAACAAATACAATAGTCGGACGTGGTCCCGAGTAGAGATGGGCTTAAAGACGCGGTGACATAAGGATGTTTAGCAGCCGCTACTAACTAGCCGCTGGTAAAATCGACAGCAAGCAGCGTAGTCTGACCCAGAACCAGCGGCTGGATAATGCCAGCGGGCTAGTATTTCCAGTCACTGGTTCTGGGTCAGACTATGCTGCCTGCTGGCGATTTTACCAGCTGCTAGTTAGTAGCGGCTGCTAAACAGCCTAGTGTGACTGCGGCTTAAAGGTCTGCTGTAGTGGTGGCCATCTTGGATTTTAATCCCATAAGAGCAATGTTAAATTTCAAACCATATATTTCGTTTATTTTGTATCATAAAATTGTTTGCAAGGTCTCATTTTAAGCACAGTCACAATACGAATCCGTTTTGCTTTTTACATTTTTTTTCTTTTTTTCATTTGTCACGTAATTGACATTTTTGAAGTACCAAGTTTGAACTTTTTTCTTTACACAAAAGCAAGCCGGATCCAAAATTTTATAAAGAATATTCAGTTTTTTTTCCGCTCTCAATTACAAAAGGTGGACTTATAAAATGGTTTGAAATGAGGCAATGTCAAAGCGCTCAGCTGCAAGAAATTGCACTGTTTGCATACGGCTTTAGAGAGAAGCGCTGGCGTTTCCCGTTGCTTTCTCGTTCAGTTTTACTTATGACCCCAGAAATGCTTGTGAATATCGTGTGAAACTGGACAGGTTAAATCTGTACAGTAAACTTCATTCACAAACATAGGCTAAATTTTTTTTTAAACTTCCAGACAAGATAAAACTATTTAAAAAAATAAAATTTAAAAAACTGCGTTATATAACTTTTGTTGTCTGGATCGCTTTATTCTGTGGATGAGTTTACGCACCAGGATTTTATGGAGTAATACATGACTTATTGAGGCAGTCATCATCACACTTCTGTAGAAGTCGTTTTATAAGTTAGAATATTAAAAGTTATTTATTTAGTAAATGCGTAATCAAATTTTATGTGAGACTGCTTCAGTCGTTGCCGTGACGTTTCTACTTTAAAAGTGTCTTATTTTACGTTATTTAAATGTTTTAAATAAGATATTTATTTTGTATATGGTTTGGTGTCACCACAAATGGAGTTCTGTGAAATTATTTGTTTTTATTATTCAAATTTTGTGATATTATTCAGATTTTGTGACGTATCTTATGCAATTGTATTGTCTACAAGATAAATAAATGAAATGAAATGAAATAGAATATATAAACTTAAAATATAAGTTGTGCTAAATTATAATGGAACACGTTTGAAAAGGAGCACACCTGTTTGTGAAAAACACATGTTGTTCCTTCGTAGGGTTTTAAATTATAATTACAAAAAATACTGATTCAGAACAAACTTTAAAGCATGTCAATAAAAGGCTACAAAAATTTTATAAATACATTTCTATATACACCATGTGCAAGTGAAAATTCGCATTAATTATCGAACCGTTTTACATTTTTTTGTTTAAGAAAAATCACATTCGAGATTCCTAAAAGTAAGAGAGGAAGTAATTACTTACTCTTGAATAAACTGCATAGACTTTATTTAGAAATGACAAAAATAGGGCATGTAATAAACTGTTTTTCGGCTTAGTTCCAGGCATAAATATGAATTTACTATGATCGTGAAAATTGTCATTCAAAGTAAAGTACCTACTACGGAAAACTTAAGGAGTGGCGCATTTTGGGGCCTTGTAACGTGTGGCCGTGGGAGACGTAAATCAGATCACATATAAGGAGGTTAACAGGCCCAGTTTACCCGCACTTGTTTTAGGCTTCGGATTCCTAATTCAACTTTCCACTTATTATGTATCACTTCCGGCATCCAATCACAGTAGAGTACCAGAAGAATAAAGATTTAATAGTTAGCCAAATCATCTAGATTCCACAAACCTAAATTGGCTATAATTATTAATTTATGGATTAACGAATCGGGCTTCGAGTTACGCACGCCTAGTGGACAAAATAGCAGGTCATTATAATAATTAACTATTGTATTGGGTGCATAACTACTCCGCACTCGGTAAATCCACGTTCGTAGCTGAAACCGAACTCCGGTTCACCAATTTGAACGGATCAATGCTCTACAAACCGATGTAAGCATCACAGATTAGGTATTATCGAACAGTGACCAGAACTAAGATCTAGACTTTTATCTTGATCAAGTCATAACGTGACTAAATAATGTCAAATTTTAAAATATCAAATGAAATGTTGAATTGAATTTTAAAACGATAGGATTGTAGTTTTTGTACTCTTCCAAGTCTGGGCATGAACCCTAAACTATTTTTTTGCTTTATGAAAACAAAAATAGGCTCTAATACAATAGTTGGTGAAACACTGATAAATAAGTTCTACACAATAAACCACATAATGAACATATATATTAAATGCATTTCAAAGCATACCTGATAAGGTTGTGGGCTTGGTTTGAGTTAGTACTTTGAAAAGTAAATCCATTAATCAAATACATAGTCAAGGTTGATTTAAATAGCTAAAAAAGGACGCATCAAAGTGAATTGGATACATTTTTACCTTAAAAATATACAAATGGCAACACAATCACACAATTTAAGGTTGTATAGTTGTTAATATTAATTATTAGTTTTATTTTACCTTAAATGAAGCACATTTTGGTAGTACAAGTTAAATTAAAACTACCCCTTGACTATATATTAATAATTATAGAAAATTGGTGACTTTTGTTTTAATTTCTAGGCTTAACTAGAAACTAGAAAACTAATAGCTAAATAGTTTTTAGCTATTTGAAACACGTATGAACATTAACAGACCAATAAGCTTAAAGCGTTATTTTATTATACAGTTTCCATACACGTTACTTAAAGTTATATGATTTACATGTTTTGAAAGTAAAACAGTAAAAAATTAAATAAATATAATTTTAATTTAACATCTTTGATAAAAATATTAACTTGTTTTTATGCGTTTTTATAACATTATTTTTTGGAATAAGTATTGTATAATTAGATTATATAATTTAGGCAGACAATTTTGTAAGGTTTGTAAATAAATAAATAAATTCAGGGCAATTTTGAATTTTTATCAGTTTCATTTTGAGAATAAACTTTAAACTATCGATTTACATAGAATTAAACGAATAAATATTATTAAAGCGTTTCAAGTTTTGTGTCTATATTTAAGTTCCTGAGTTTGTTATTGATTTTATCAGATTATGTTATAGTTTTAATAACTATATAGTTTAAGCGACATATGATATTGTCATTTCAAAATAAATATTTATACACAAATAAAAGTTTGGTAATTTCTAAGGATAGGCTATACGATTAGAAAATATTTTAAACGCCTCCTACTTAGAGAATTATAAGGTCTAAGTAACTCAAACGCCCCTGAATTGCTTTAAAAATTTTTAAACGATTCCTACTAAGTAAAATTTAAGGTCTAAGTGACTCAGACCCCCAGGAATTGCTTAAAAAGAGGTTAAACGCATCCTACTAAGTGAAACTGAAATTAAGTGATTTAGACCCACAGTAATTCGTTTAAAATAAGTTAAACTCTTCCTGCTAAGTGAAACTAAAATTCTAAGTAACTCAGACTCACAATAATTGGTTTAAAATAGGTTAAACGCATCCTACTAAGCGAAAATAAAATTCTAACTGACTCAGACCCCGGGAATTGCTTTAAAATAGGTTAAACGTTTCATACTAAATGAAACTAAAATTTTAAATGACTTAGACCCCCAGGAAATGCTTTAAAATAGGTTAAATGCATCCTACAAAGTGAAACTAAAATTCTAAGTGACTCAGATTCCAGGAATTGCTTTAAAATAAGTTAAACGTTTCATACTAAATGAAACTAAATTTTTTAATCACTTAGACCCCCCAGGAAATGCTTTAAAATTGGTTAAAAGCATTCTACAAAGTTAAACTAAAATTCTAAGTGACTCAGACCCCCAGGAATTGCTTTAAAATAGGTTAAACGCTTCATACTAAATGAAACCAAAATTCTAAATGACTCAGATCCACAGTAATTCGTTTAAAATAGGTTAAGCGCATCCTACTAAGTAAATCCAAAATTCTAAGTGATTCAGACCCCCAGGAAATGCTTTTAAAATAGGTTAAACGCTTCATACTAAGTAAAACTGAAATTCTAAGTGACTCAGACCAATGGGAATTGCTTTAAATTAGGTTAACCGTTTCCTATTAAAAGAAACCGAAATTCGAATTGACTGAGACCCACAGTACAGTAATTACTTTAAAATGTGTTAAACGAATTCTACTAAATGAAAATGAAATTGTAAGTGACTCAGACTACCAGAAAATTCTTTAAAATTAGTTAAACGCTTTATAATAAGTAAAACTTAAATTCTAACTCAGTGAAATTTCTAACTGAAAAACTAATTTGTGACTCAGACCATGGGAATTGCTTTAAAATAGTTTAAACACTTCATACTAAGGAAAACTAAAATTCCAAGTGACTCAGACTCCGGGAAATGATTTAAAATAGGTTCAAAGCTTCCTAATAAGTGAAATTTAAGGTCTAAGCCACTCATGCTATCAGGGATTGCTTTAAATTGTTTAAACGCTTCCTACGAAGTGACACTGAAATTCTCTGTGACTCAGACCCCCAGGAATTGTTTTAAAATAGGTTAAACGCTCCTACTAATTGAAATTTAACGTCTATATTACTCACACGTCCAAGAATTGTTTTAAAATGGGTTCAACGCTTCCTACTAAGAGAAACTGAAATTATAAGTGACTCAGGCCCCCAGGAATTGCTTTAAAATAGGTTAAATGCTTAATACTAATTACAATTTCAGGTTTAAGTAACTCACACGCCCATGAATTTCTTTCAAATAGGTTAAACGCTTCCTAATAATTGAGTAAATACAAATGCATATATTAATTATAGTAACTTTACCACTTTGAAAAAACGCAATTAAATCAAACAAATGTAAAGTAGATAGATATTTGTTTGAACACCTGTTAGCCTACGTGGTAGTAAATGAGATTGAATTACATTGAAAGTTTGTTTAGTAAAACAGAATCGTTCAATCGAGAAAAGTTGTTATTTAGAACAAAATAGATATCTTGTTAAAGGAATTTACGAAAATTCTGTATACCAATAAACAAATACTGTATAATTGAAAGTATAACTAACCGGAGACAAATCACATTCGAAAGTTTCTTCTGCCTTAGAGTTGAACGACCACTTCAGCTTAACTCCATACGCCTTTAATTAATGAGATCGTTCCGGGTTCAACTGTGCTTTGTACCAATCAATATTTCACATTTTTAATTAAATTGATATTACAAACTGCGATTTGATATTTTTGTTTATTAACTTATTTCATTCAGCAGACGCGTTGCTTCAATACTATAAACAAGACAATTTCAGGTTAATTAATAGCACTGCTTTCAAAAAAATCTACACTTAGTGAAGGAGAGTATGATCGCAGATTAATAATAAAGGCTTAGAACAATTTAAAAAATATTAGTAAAAGAGTAAACACTCGCATAAAATAACGAAAACCAAAGATTGGTAAAGTAATTTTACTTAAAACTTTTCAGATAATATTTCTGGGGTGAAAACAACTCTTTAAGATTTAATTTAAAGTTTAATATGGAATGGGACGATTTTTTAAGAGGAAAACTGTTGATCAATGTATGAGGAAGAGAAACAAACTATGTTTTAATAAAAGGAAATATATATCTTTGGTAAGGATATTTACTCTGGTCAAATTCAGAAACAAGCATTCTACAGTTTTATGCGCAAAATAAACAGTATGGAAATTTTAATATTTTTACACAAATATTGAAAGTAAAAAGAAGTTGGAACTAAAGTTTTCACACACACACACACAAGTGTTCTATATGTCCGCCATTAAGTTGTAGACAATTCTCGGAGCGTTGTTGACGATCTTCGAACATGTTGTTGAAAATGCGGGTTGCCGCATGCTTCTAACGTATCTAGTTAGTTTCTTATTAACGTCTACTAATCCTTATTTCAGCTATATTTTTACATTGTTTCTACTGCAGCTTCGGGTTAATCACCCATCATCAGGAAAATTAAAACACAATTATATATCCAAAACCATACACACACAAAACACGTTTCACTCCACGCGGAGGTCGTTATTAATAGAAACCACGCATTATTCCGGGAACTGCACGTCCGAATAGCGAGTCGTCATGGGGCCGGTTCTGTTCTTCTATATCTTATCAGTATTGTTAGACTCTGATGGATTTTGTGTCCGAATTAAAGTGTCGTACATCAAAATATTTGACTTCAAAAGAGAATTGGTCATTTATTAGAATTAATTGTTGAATCGCGTTTCCTTAGTATCTTTTGATGTAACGTCTCTCTATCCGAGTGTTCCAGTGGCTGAAACTATCGGAATGATAAAAGAGTGGTTATAGTTCATTTCACCTCAGCGTGAGGCAAATATAAATGACCGTAATAAAACCCTTACCCTCAGGCCTATTGTGCGACATCGGGGATGGGCACTTGTCGTCTGCCTTTGTATTAGAGTTATTGCTGTTTGTCCCAGTGCCATTATGCAAACTTTTTTAATTGAAAGAAAAACTTAAAACAAAATATATCATTCGCTGTGTTTTGATCGCGTGATTATTTTTATACCAAATATGAAGTAAATCGGTTGATTTTGGGGAAGGAAAAGTAAATAATTAAATCCTATGTGTTTTCAAATATTTTTTATCATCATGAATACGGAAATAAATTTACATTGAATAATGATGTTGAGTTTTATAAAAACCTCTTACTTACTACTGTACACAATAATCATCACCTTATAGTGGCCTGACATGCTTAACATTGTCGTTAATCAAACAATAACCAAGGCTTTATGTTTTGAATTGAAAACTCATAAAAAATACTTTACTCTTTATTTGGGCATTGGGCATTGAAAATTGACAACAAAATCAACCCAAGTATTATTAAATAAGCGTAAGTCCTTATAAGGGAATATATTAAATTTATATGGCACACCTACGTCATTGAAATAAATAAACTAATATTACTCTATTGACCACATTAGACTAATAACTTAATGAACCAATAAAGTAGCTATTTTTCACAAAACTAGATAGTTCAAAGAAATTTCAAGATTTCCGTTAAATATACTGTATTAGTCAAATTATATTAAATTTATAAATTAAATTAAAGATAAATAATAGACTATCATTAATGATGTACTTGTTTCGCCTGTCCCTAAATAGCCTATTAAAATTTTGTTTAGTGTGCAAGTAGCTAGAAGGAATAGCCTATGTTTAATTTTTATCCGTGCTATGTACTGCAATAAGATGTGTAATTTTATATTTTCGTGTAGCCCATGCTCTGTTTGTCTATAATATTAAGATGTATTTAATTTTAATTGTATTTTATGCTCGATGTATATAGAACAGTTATTTAATAGTTTAACTTAATGTCTATATTTTAATACTGCATTTAATTAACAAAAAAACTGTCAGGCCACTATAATGTGATGATTATTGTGTACAATAGTAAGTAAGAGGTTTTTATAAAACTCAACATCATTATTCAATGTAAATTTATTTCCGTATTCATGATGATAAAAAATATTTGAAAACACATAGGATTTAACTATTTACTTTGCCTTCCCCAAAATCAACCGATTTCCTTCATATTTGGTATAGAAATAATCACGCGATCAAAACACAGCGAATGATATATTTTGTTTTAAGTTTTTCTTTCAATTAAAAAAGTTTGCATAATGACACTGGGACAAACAGCAATAACTCTAATACAAAGGCAGTCGACAAGTGCCCATCCCCGATGTCGCACAATAGGCCTAAGGGTAAGGGTTTTATTACGGTCATTTGGTTTTGCCTCACGCTGAGGTGAAATGAACTATAGTATGTAACGGTTTAAGTGACAGTGTGGTTCAGGAATTTTTACTGCTTATAAATTTATGCATGAGTCAAAATAGTTTTCAATTTAATAATAAGTTTTATGTACAAAAAGAAGGTACCGCTATGGGTAATCCTTTGTCTAGTTTTATTGCAGATTTTTTTATGAGCTCATTTGAAGTAAGCGCTAGAAGATCTTTGAAATATTTTCCGCGGGTGTGGGTTAGTTACGTTGATGACATTTTTGCTATTTTTGATAAAGACGAAAGCCTTGAAGAGTTTTGTGATATTATCAATTGATTTTACACGTCTATTAACTTTACCACCGAAATTGAAAAAGACTACAACCTCCCGTTTTTGGATGTAAATGTGCATAGGAAAAACAATGAGTTGTCGTTTAGTGTATTTAGAAAGCCCACACACACAGACAGATATATTACTAACGATTCACACCATTCGCCGGCACATAAAAGAGCCGCGTTTAATTCTATGGTTCATAGGTTAGTTAATTTGCCGCTGTCTAAGGAAAACTACGAAAAAGAACTAAGTTATATCTATGGTGCTGCTATATTTAATGGTTATTCTAAAAGTTTGATAGATGACATAGTGAATAAAATGAAATTTAAGAACATTAAGACATCAAGATCTACCTTAATAAGCAACAAGCCCGAACAACGATGGGTTAAAGCAACGTATGCTCCACCACTGTCTAATGTTGTAGCAAAATCGTTAGCAAAATATGCTAATTTAAATGTAGCTTTGTCGGCTGACAATAATCTCGGTAAAATGCTAGGTAATCCAAAAGATAAAATTCAAGAACAGGATAAATCCGGGATTTATTGCATAAATTGTGAAATATATCCGAAGAAATATATAGGCCAAACTAAAAGAAGCATTAGGACAAGAACTAAAGAACATTTTGCTCAATTCAAGTATAATAGGCCAGACAAATCTGCTATGGCTAAGCATTGTTTAGAGGAAAATCATCATTTTAAAGCAGAAAATTCTTCATTGTTAAAAATGTAACTAAACTTAACACGATTGATGCTTGGGAGACATTTTATATTAACAAATATCGTGACAAAATTGTAAATAATGAGTTAGGGCCCATAGTTAATTCTATATATTTAGTTAATGTATTATATTTTTTATATTTTTATTTACATTTGATGTTTTTGCTTCTTTATGTTATATTTAATTCTATATTAATGTAATGTGTTACATTGTTTATATTTTTATTTGTATTAGATGTATTATGCTTCATTATGTTATATATTTTGTTAGTAACTATATTGTGTTGTGATAACGTAGGCATTGGTTGGCGCCTACTAGTGTAATGTGGTCTTGTGCCACGCCCCTTGCAGTTTGTATAAATACGGGGCATGGAGCTTTGCTAGTTTAGTTGTAGTTTGGCTTTTGTGGCTTTATCACTGAGGATGGCGACTTTTTCGTTGAAACGCGTTTGATTTATTAAACGTATTTGTTGTGGGATTTTGTGTTGTTGTTTTATTTCATCTATATTGTTCTCACAAGTCCAGCTCATTATTTACTTCTAAGTTAATATTGAAACTCGAGTATTAATGACAAAATTGTTCATAAGGAGCTCTGCAAAACTGGAGTTTGTGGCAATAAGTTTTTTTTATGGTAGGTGCTCCTTAAATCTTGTGTGGAAAGTACGTCCTGTCTGGCCTATGAAGTAACTGGGACAGTCGCTGCGTGTGATCTTGTTATTCCAGTTTTTAAATGCACGTTCAAACTTTTATAACTCGATGTTGTAGAATTGATTCAAGTTTGTTGTTTGTACTGTGTGTGATGATCACTTGGTATTTTTTTTTTGCCAACCACGTGATTCTCAATGTATGTTTTAACACGTTTCCGAATTTACATGACACGTTTGTCGGTTTAGGATTTAGCGATTTTGTTGTTGGATGTGTGTTTTTATTTTTTATGTTTCCAAACTAATTTGTCAATCGTGTTTGTTTTTGTATCCATTAGATACGGCAATATATTTTTTATACGTAATTCCTGATCGTAGTCTTCGACCGTCATGGGGACGATTAAGAGACGGTGTATACAAAGAAACCATTTCATCTAGTCTAAAAACAAATTATTGAAATACATTACAAATGACAAAATTAAATTGACCAAGGTAGTTTATTTTAACTGCATAAAGTCAAACCAATAATAGTGAAAAAACCCTACATGTGACATTCACTCTCATAGGCGTTTTGCGCAGCTAATTACTCATAAGGACAAAGAAGATGAAACTAATTATTTCTTCATTTTATCTCTTTACGTGACATATAAGGTTTATGAAAGAGATGCACCATTTTATTTTTTGAACAAAATTGAATTCACCAATTCGCCTCTTCACCATCGATATGATTTGTGATACATGAAATTGAAATTCTCTATAAAACATGAGTTTTCGTGGTAATAAAATAATAATTGCTGAACTCTTTCGTCCAATACGTTCGAAAACTTATTTTCTAAATTATTTTCTAGAATTGTGAAGGTAGGTTATAGCACTATGAAAATAATATTTTATTACAAAGTTCATTATCTAAGAGTGGACAAAACCTACAAAAGCCAAGTTTACCTGATCGCAGAATAATAACGAGGAACTCCTTATCTTATGCCTTTATAAGAAAAAATAACAATTTAAGCCTTTAACTGTGACGTGGTTGGTACAATTCCCGCTTTAACGTAAAAATACGTACATCAATTTTTATTTTATTACAATAAAAATGTTTGTATTATATAAATGGTTTTAATTTGATGTATCGCAATTCAAACGAGATCAATAAAAATTGTTGACATCGATTGATAGGAGTGGGGTTGGTGGATTTTGCAAATAGGTTTTCTTAGGTTCTCAAAAGATGAATAACTGTCTCGAGAACAGATTTTGGTTACCTCTTTCCGATTTCAATGTAAAAACGCCTAAACACACCCTGTACATCTAGTAACAACCTTTAAATGGAGGGACTTTTATAACTTGTTTATGAAGCTTGATAACCTATTATACAAAATCCTTATAATCCGGGTTTTACTAGTACTTGAATAATTTTATCTATGAGAGTACCAGGCAATCAACGAGGTACTGACGCTAACGTATTGTTAAAGAATGTCGTTCTAGTTTTAATATAATGTTATGACATTAGTTATTGCTTTATAACCGGTCCACCAATTTGAATTTCAACTTTTTATATTATAGTACCAGGTAATACATACGAGCTTAAACGCGAAGGGTCACAATCTATTTCGTCCCATTAAAAAGTTTTCTTTTAAATTCTAAAATTTCTACAAATATTATGATTGAAAAGGTTTACTTTTGAGTTGGTCTAAATGGCGAATAAAATGTCGTAATTTAGCTCCATCCTTTAGTTAAAAATTTCTTTAAATTAGTAGAAAAATAGGTTCACCAGACCCACCCACCGTCTTGAATTTCAACTGCCGTAAGAGTTAAACGCGTAACAAGATAACGTAAATAATAATAATCAGAAAATTATTCTGAATATGTCATTTTTGTTGACTTAGCTCAAAATCTATGTTTGCGATTTTTGTTCTTATTCGATATTGCAAATATAAAACACGTTAAAAGCTCACCACATTCGAAGTTTAATTACCTTTCAAATAAAAGTTATTTCAATAAATTGTGATAATTTAAGATAAAAAATCTGCTTTATTGTAAAAGCATGTTCTTTGCCGAACTTAAGTTCCTACTCTAGTGTTTAAAATACATTCTGTTATTTATCTTATCAACTTGTTGCTCGCCGAGGAATAATAGATAAGTAAAATATCTGTTAATTTTGAATGTGTGAGAGAAATCTTTGTTTAATAACTCATACTGAATTGTCACGCTTGCGCATTTCGGTACGTTTACAGTCAGGGTTACATCTGTAACCCTCTAGTTTCCTCCTTTATGAAGCTGCTATATATTAGCTAGCGGAAGAACTCAATGCTAGCAGTGTATAGCTATGCCATTTGGAGAGTTTCGGTCAAGTCAGAAATATTTGTTCACTCCGGCCGAGCCTTAATGCATTACTATACATCAGCCTGTTCGTTGATAGAGTTATAATTTTAAAAAAAATTTCGTCTTTGTGAAGCTGCTATATATTTCACAGCGGTAGAATGAAACGCACACAAACTCAATGCGACTATTGTATAGGTGCCAATTGGAGAACTGCGGTCAACGCAGAAATATTTTTTACACCTGCCGAGCAAACTAGTCAGTTTACGTATTCTTTACCAGAATTCCAATTTCCTTAATGATCTTTCCCTTGAGGTATCACAAAATTTTCATTAAAACATTTAAAGTTTGGGTTAGTATAATTTAAAGAAAGATGGCGGGAGTTACTAGCTTTGTTACCTCTATTAGGAGTAATTTGTTTAGAAACCGTATCTATGGTACATTGTATATATTTTCAGTTGTATACGAATATATATGTGTGCGTATCTGCTTTTCTAGGTTTGCATTCAAATTATAGCATAGGTGAATTTTTGTTATTAAATTAAAATAAAATATCACCTTAGAACTAATACACATTTCAAAATAATTTCCCCTTAGGCCCTAAGGTTCAGCATGTTGACACGTATACATGAACACCATTTAAATAAAATAATTAAATCTTAAGTTAAACAAAAGATATACGTTTAAGATATACATTCAAAGCTAACATTCAATCTCTCACTTAGTTGTACAGCAAAAAAAGGTAATTGTGCAGGACAACGTGAACTTATAAAGTAGAATTTTTTCATATTCTTAAAGTGCACAACATCATTTCCACAGCTGACAAATATTATAGCAAGTACGAAATAAATAAAACTGACAAAATGCAGGTTAAGTTTAGCCACTTTCGCTGTTTGAACTAAATAAAAGAAACTAAACACTTCACTTTCACAAAAAAAAAAAAAGCAGACATAAGTGAATTGTCTTGTATATAAATCGTTGGTTATACAGTATTGGTTTAGTCCGAAATGTAATCATTAATTTTATCTTGACTCGTTTAAAATTTAAATCTAAAAAATAACATAAATATGGTTGTCTATCTTTATAGAGTTTAAGGGAAAGCATTTGCCAAGTATTTCCTCGTTAATCAAGAACGAAAGTTAGAGGTTCGAATGCGATCAGATACCGCCCTAGTTATAAACTATATAGACAATAATGTTTATGGTAGCCGTGGGATTGACGACAGAAGTGAATTGTCATGTATATAATTCTCTTTATTATAATAATATGTTTAAGAAATGTGAAGGAAATTCAAGGTTGCAATGGAAGATTCTAAATGAGATCACGGGTCAAATTAACGAGTCTTCAAAAGGTATACATTTGCATACGGAAATTGGAACTGTTATTACAGATCCATTAATAATAGCTAATGAGTTTAACTCTCATTTTTTAAATTCTGTAAATGTTATTAGGACACAATTTCTAACAAATTGTTCTAGATATTCCATATACGATAATCATTTTAGGGATCACGAAACAAATAATTCAATATTTTTAACAGCAGTAACACCTGATGAAATAAAAAAGTAATCCGTGGGCTAAAGAAAGGCAAATCTCCAGGAATTGATGGTATAAGTGCAGCTTTGCTCAAGGTTATCAGCACTCATATAACGGATGTCGTATCATTTTTAATTAACCTATCTTTTAAGACTGGCGTTTTTCCTGATAGACTAAAAGAGGCCATAGTTGTCCCAATTTTCAAAAAGGGAGACAGAAAGGTTGTTGCAAACTATAGACCTATTTCTCTGCTATCTGTATTCTCTAAGATTTTTTAGAAAGTCGTGAAGTCCAGAAATATGAATTTTTTTGAGAAAGAGAAATTTCTTAGCAATAATCAGTTTGGGTTTAGAGAGGGTATTGGTACTGAAGATGCGCTCTTAAAATTTAGAGTTTCTTGGAAACTTCATGTAAGAGAACTACAAACAAAATTAAACCAGATAATGCGCGTGTTTTACTTTTTGAAAAACCTAGCTCCTAGTTATGTTTTAAAAACTGTATATTTCTCGTTAATACATAGTAGACTAACTTATGGTTTGGCATGTTGGGGAGGTACTTACATTTCGAATCTTAGACAGATTTTGAGTATTCAAAAACGATGTGTTCAGCTTATTTGTCATAAATCTAAAATGGTTCCTTCAATGCCTCTTTTCAGATATTTAAAAATACTTCCACTGCAGTATCTTTACGTGTACAAAGTCCTAAAGATATTTTACAAACGGAGTGGAAATATGGAACTAGTACTTAACCCAGATAAAATGAGACTTAGACGTGGTGCTCAACATCCTGTACCGAAGCACAATAAGACTTGTTTTATGAAATTTTATTTATTTGTTGCCCTTAAACTTTTTAATAATATGCCAGAATATATTAAAAAATGTAAAAATTGTAAAACCTTTCTAAAGCTTTTGAGGCGATGGCTATACCATTTTGATGATATAAATAGCATTTTTTAAATTGTAATTTAAAAAACTTAATGAACACGTGAAAGCTGTTTTAGGACTGTTGTGTGTGAATGTATGTGTGGCTGTGTTTATTTTTGTGCGTGTGTATTGCGTTGAATTTTCTAGTATAATATATGTTAAAGTATTTTTAGTATTACTTCTGTGTATTTTCTTAGTAACCTTTGTTTTCAATTTAGACTCCACACTTTGTGCTAATTTTTGTTTTTTGTATTCTTATTTTGTTAAAGTATGTTATAAGTTTTCACCGCCCTTTGTTTTTTATTCGAAGTCTGATAAGTATCATTTAAGTTCTTTTTTCTTAATGAGGGTAGCTTCTAAACAGGCTTATTAAAGCCTAAATGAAGTGCCTACATTTTCCTTGTACCAGAAGGGTAATTTTATGATTTCTTTCATTGTTTGTTTAAGTTTATAATATTGTTGAAATTATTGTATAATAGTATTTAAGTTCAATTTGAATTATTTTAAGTTAATAAGTTGTTTAATAATAGTTTAAAGTTACATATTATTATTTAGTTTTAATATAACTAACAGTTAATAGTGTTACCAGTTCTTTTGTACAGGGAAAATAATGAACACAAAAAAAAAATATAAATCGTTGGTTATATTGGTTTAGTCCGAAATTTAATCATTATTTTTAACCTGACTCGTTTAAAATTGAAATCTAAAAAATAACATAAACATAGTTGTCTATATTTATAGAGTCTAAGGGAAAGCATTTGCCAAGTATGTCCTCGTTAAT
>JAGFPH010000971.1:141295-162778 GCA_018207615.1 Philaenus spumarius
ATAAACTATATAGACAATAATGTTTATGGTAGCCGTGGGATTGACGACAGAAGTGAATTGTCATGTATATAAATCGTTGGTTATATTGGTTTAATCTGAAATGTAACCATTATTTTTATCTTGTCCCATTTAAAATTGAAATCTAAAAATATAATATAAACATGGTTGTCTATCTTTATAGTCTAAGGGAAAGCATTTGCCAAGTATGTGTTCGTTAATCAAGAACGAAAATTAGAGGTTCGAATGCGATCAGATACCGCCCTAGTTATAGACTATAAACAATAATGTTGATCGTACTTTTTATTTTTTAGATTTCAGATTTAAATGGGACAAGATAAAAATAATGATAAAATTTCGGAATAAACTAATATAACCAACGTTTTATATTCATGGCAGTTTTCACTTTTTTACTGAACCAACGCAGGTTTCTGAAAGAGCTTTGAGAAAGTCTTACTTTATTATAATGTTAACATCTCTTGAATAACTAATGAGCTTGACTTGTGAGAAAGTAACTTAGATAAAATAAAACCTGAACACAAAATCTCACAATAAATACGTTTACTAACCTCAAACGCGTTTCAACGACAATGTCGCCATCCTCAGTGATGCACGGGCTACAGTAACCAAACTATAACTGTTTTATTTTATCTAATTTAACATCTCTTGTTAAATATTAAAGTTAGACAGCTAATTTGTATTCAAAGTTTAACAACGTAATTTCAGGTTAGGCCTATACTGAACCAATACACGCTTCTTTAATGCATTTACATACATTACCATAGCGACCAAGTTATCAAATTTAAACATTAAACAAATGAGGAAACACTATGTCTATTTTAGAGATATTACCAAGTGCATTAATTCAACACAACTTAAACAATTATCAGGAAGTACAATGTCCATTTCATCGGTAGCGGGATGTGACTAAATCAATACAGAGTTTGAGTTTAAGCCTTTGAATTTACCACTGGCTATTTTATTTCGTCAATTTCTTCTTCTTTTAAGACCAGCTGTTATGTTAAACTTCTGGTTTATATTAGTACGTGCGTAAAACGATGAAGAAGAATTCATTGATGCAATCAAAAGCGCAAAGCGTCTTGCTTTAAGACGAGTATCGCCAGTTCGTATATTTTACCTCATCCAAAAAGTGCTCGGTAATAAAAAGTTTTCACTTCTAAAAGGTAAATAATAACGACCATAAACAAAATATAAGACAAAAAATGATAGAAAATATACGTAAAAAATGTTGATTTGTCTTAATTAACGTTTAACAATGCAGCACGGAAACCATCAAAACGACATTTGATGAAACATAACGAAAGAAAAAACACGAATATTGACAACGATGTCAAATTGAACAATCAATATTGAGAGCCTCTAACCCCCAAAAAACATGAACTTAACTAACTTAAACTCTTCAGTCACATTATGTTTGCAAATATATAATATTAGTAGTTCTGTGAACAGTAGACCTCGCTCGTTGAAATAACAGACGTGGTTTTAAAGGACTACAACTCAGTAAAAGTGACGCAATCGGGCTCCTTATCTCGGCTCCCCCTCCACAACTCACTCAGTCACAGCGGCCACACTGACGTAGTGCAGGAAAGAGCAAGACAGCAGGTAGTGCTCTCTCTCTCTCTCTACCTCTCCATAAAATTATAAGGTTTTATAAAGATATCTAAAGAAAAACGTGTAAAAACATAGTTAAAATACAAAAACTTGGACGATTTTTAACAAATTGAAGTTGGCGGCAATTTTTTGAGCTTAGAGATACAGAAAAAAGAAACCAATTTTGTAGAACATCAAATTTGCTCTAGCAAAATGTTATTAGTTTTTCAATTCGACTTACGGTAAAGCCACAAACTGGCTTTGGAAAAAAGCTTACACTGAGAAAAACAATGCGGCTACCATTTTTATTTTATTTAAAGGTTTAAAAGTTAAAAATGGAAAAAAACCATATATATACAGAGCTCGGCCTAGGAATAAGGGACATTCATGAAAAAAATCATAACAATCGGTCAAGCGTTTGGCCGTAATTGTGAGACAGACAGAAAAACAGACAGATAGACAGACACACAGACGAAATGCCGAACGGTCAAGCTAAAACGGAGACCTTGCTTCGCTCGGTCAATAAACTTATAGTATATAAGTTGGTAGCACTACTGGCAATGCTTTTATATCTATTGAATTGGTAAGATGGCTGAAAGTCCGCTACGGTAATTCGCCTGTTCAACTTTTGGTTTTGTTGTTTCATCTTTTATACTTGTTTTAAATTGTTACTATTGAATTGCCGCAGTCATTGTATAGTTTCATTATATGTTTGAATTGATGGTAACACTCATCTGCACTAGTACGACCAAAAGTACGAATCATCCTAACACCTTCACAAGTCGTCGGACGCAACAAAAATTTGATGACTCCTAAAATCTAAATACGGTACCTTTAATGATTGTGTTCGTTGGTTTTATAAGCTGAAATGTTACTAAAAATACCTGAAGCTTTCGGCTTGCATTTAAATAATACAATAAATAGTTTTAAATGTTTTGAAAATACTAGATCTATAGTTTCTTATATACACGGGAAGCAGAGGTTACACAAGCGCGGACAGTGGCGTACCTACGGGCGGATACAGGGAATAATCTCCCAGAGTTAATAAACAAACAAAATGTAATTGTACGTAAGTATAACACTTTGAAAATACGTTTTAACATACATGTTTTAAAGTACAAATAACCATAAAATAAAATATCAGTATTGTTTTGTTTCTTTATGTTCTTTGGTCGTACATGATTTCGCTAAGAAACCCAGGAAGTTATAAATTTTGTCCTGTAATCCATCTGTTACTCAAAAGTATAAATTAATTGTTATTAACGTTTGTTAATAAACACGTTTAAATATACAAATGTCAGTGGTTAATGTTAATTTTAAACAGCGTCTTCTCTAAATTATGTGTATTGTATGTACTGTATTTAACATTTTAGAATTATTAGTAATTCGATTATTAGTAGTTAATTATTAGTAGTTAATCGATATTACACTTACACTATAAAGTCCTTTAGTTTAAATAAGTTTTGTCAGCAATATTAAAGTAATATATTACTTTATAAAGATTAGTTTTCAAGGTTGTGTACAAATGTTTAACTAAAATGCTCCTTTCCTTTATTTACAAACCTATTTTATTCAAGATGGTGCTCTATAGCATAAACAACAAACTGTTTAGTGTATGTGTCAGTAAAATTTAATATCTATTACAATCGTTTATTATTTTTTATGTTAAAACTAGCACCAGTAGTCTCTAATATTAATGTGTTGATCTGATAGGTAATTTTTGTTAGTAAATTTTTCCGGACTCCCATTTTACTAGGTGGTATTTTCTACCGGCCGAACCTCACGGCAGAGTCTCCTACATACTCGGCACCCACTCCCTAAAAGCAACTCCTATCACGCCAGTGGTGCGGAGCCTTGCTTTAAAAAAAGTTTATAACATTCAGTAAATTTAGCCTTTCAGTTACTATTTATCTAACAAGAAATATAATAAGTTTGCAATACATAAGAGAGAGGACACATGAACAAGTAATCCCGTTTGACAAACCAGTGAACCACGGTGTATAATGACTATGTGAAGTCGAAACCGCGGTCGTCAATCTACAGGACGCCGAAGATCACAAAAGCACTTAATATTGTGATCAAGAAGTAAAACTCGCAATGAAATGTAATAACGTAACTGTGCTGTGTTTTAGCTTCAGTTTTAAATCCACTTTTTATACAAACTTTTGCGAGGTATTAGTGCTGCTTCACGAGTTACTGTCAGGTTTTTAATATTCTGCAAGACTGAAACTTCCCAACTGTAGAATTGAGTAAATGCGAGACTCGGAGTGCATTTGTTTTAAAATAACTCTGTTATTTTAGATAGTTTTAGAATTAAAATTACATATTTTATGGAACGTATCGTCAACGTTCGTATCTGTTGATGTTTAACTCGGAAACCACTTAACAAGGAGATTATCATTTAAATTGGCACCTAGTTCGGAAGTCGTTACTAAATAATGGTATAATTTTGTTGTGAAAAAATAAGGCCTCTGCTGTCAATGTATCTAACTTGTAAAAATGAAAAGGATCTAGTAATATCTTTACTAATTAGAAATATCGATGCATACAATGATGCGATATTAATAGTAACTCTATACATTCAGAGTCCTAATGATATTTAAAAAGTAAACTAATTAAATTATCGTTGCATACTGTTAATTCTACTATATTAAAACGCCAAAGTTTGTCCTTGTCAAAAATTTAAGGAACGATAATCCAAAGTTCCCGGGCACAGGTATAGGATAAGGACACTTAGAGAAACAAATTGACACCAAATTCACGCTCCATATTTTCATGGTTCCTGTGGAAATGACACCAAAAGCTATGTAATTTGTTGTTGGCGCTCGGTGATCTGGTTCTTATTATAAATTAGTGATGAAATTATATTAAGTATATAATCAGAACATGTATTGTGCGAGTTGCTATACTGACGTTAGCCTGTTCTGTAAAATAAATTATTTTGTTTCCGAATCCACACATAATATTATTTTAAAAGTAGACTACTACATTTATCATATTTTCATCTATTCCATATATGATAATGTACTAACAATAAATTTAAATGGAAACGCAACAGTTGTAAGGCCAGTGTTTTAGAAGCATGTATTCAGTTAAACTTTGTTTCACAAATTAAAACTTTCCAATCTATTTAGTTTTATCCGTATTCCGAACTTTAGTTGCAAACGTGTAAGTTTTATTTGATTCGGTTTCAGTATTTACACATCTGTGTTCGGTTCAAAGTAATTTCGGTGTGTGTTTATTTCGTTCGGTTTATAATGGTTTGTAAATTTGTCTTCGTTACTAGTTAGTGTGTGAATGGTATAATTTAAAGTGGTGTACTATATATGTTACTTCTTGTAATAATGTAGACGGAAAGCAATGCCATTTTTATTATTGATTGCTTACTGAACTGGTTAAATTCATTGATACGTTTATTTATGTTTGTTTTTCTCGCAGTCTTTCCTTTTTATTTGGTTACGTCAACGTTTCGACTATGGTTCCGGCATTTTCAAACCACTATAATGCTTTTCTTATTTGAATTTGTCGATGAGCGTCGTTTATAATAACTAATAAACACATGTACACCATTTTTGTAAACAACACATCCTACTAAGTGAAATCCGAAGAATTTGCCTAATCTGAGGTAATCTATTATATTACAATATGATACTATGGTGATATAACGCCATAATATTACTTATTTCATATACAGTAGCCTAAGTAATACACTTAGAGGTAACACTTATTATGTATTAAATTACGCAAGGTTTTCTTGTACAAACATATCTCCGCGTCCATCTCTATCTTGGTAGTGATGGATTCTGTCTCATTGTGTTTTGGGTTAGCAATCTAGGAACGATGTGGCTCAGAATAATTTTGTAAAAAAGGTGTTGAATTGGAATTGCTCATTTCATTTAATAATGAGGTTGGATCTTTTTTCTTGTGTTTGTAAATTTTTAATCCCGTCAAAGAGTTCATTATTGGGCCTTTGGATCATTTGTGTAAAATGTTCAAACTATTCTATATATTAGTATAACCGTGGCCGTTTCTATTAAGTGTCCTCCAAATTTGAGATGTTATTTTTGTTAGTTGGGTTACTGTTTGGGATGTGCTCTTTAAATCTAGTTTTAAAGGATCTCATATATTGTTTGATACAATTGTCGCAGGTGATTTTATGAATGCCATGTTTTTATTGTTTATAATGTGTTATTGTTGCCAGAACAATAGGTGTAACTTTGAAGTAGCACTTGATTAGTTCTTAATGTAGACTTGACACGTACCGTATGCACCAAAATAAACAGTACTGAAACTAAATCATCTGTGGTTTGTTTTATAACAGCTAATTACATTGTTGATTGTTGCCAGGCCACCTCGCTTATTATTACTTTCTTGTTTGAGGTTAGTTAACGCTGTAATGGTTCTTTCCACTCCAGAAAAAATTTGAATCGTATAGTATTAATTTTGCTCATAGTTTGATACGAACTGCTGTAGAGTTTCAAGAACAATTTCACAAAATACCGACAGTGATTGCCGTAATGATAATTGTTGTTGACACGTTCCGTCGTACTGGACAAGTTCCTAAGTTCATTCAGCGTAAATGGTGTGTAGGAAGTCCAAAAACGGTCACTGCAAATGAAAATGACGCTAGACTTCTTCAACACGTCTTGCAGTCTCAGAAAAGAAGCTTTCGCCGCACATCTTTGCAAATGAACATCATTAATACGTTTTTAGAATAATTTTTAAAAACCTTGGTGGATTTCCGTACATAGTACAAGCTGGTCAACCTTTCTGGACAAACAGAAAGAGTAGTTTATTGCAACTCAATGTTACCTATGAGTTAATACAAAATGTATGCTTTACAGATGAGACTCATGAAACGGGTTCATCGATAAGTAAACTAATGAAAAAAAATCACAACATAGTGCGCATATGGGGTGCTGTAGAGGCAACTGAGTCCATATTTCGTGAAAGATGATATCTTGAGTGCTGTTACATAGAACATTTTTAAACCTTTTGTAAGAGACCTGAAGATGTGTTAGTAAGCTATCAATCTGGCTTTACCTTCCCAGTGGATCGAGCAAGATCCACTATTGATTTAATAAAAAAAAGCCTCATTTCCCGAGGAACAAACTTTCCATACCCATCCGACCTCAAAAACCTTTCCCCACGTGATGCTTATGTGTGGGAAATGACGAAGCATCTTACGAAATAAACAACCGACTATCATTGCGAATATTTGAAAATAAATAAATACATACTGCCAATGTAATAATGCATGTTTCATCCAACACGATGCCCTAGCCCAGGGCTCATCTTTATCCAGCATCCTTTCAGAGATATTTCCTAAATATATAGAAAACACCTTGCTAATGTCAGGCTCTAACCCGTAAACGCATAATATAATAGCCTACCATAAGTACGTTTTATTCAATGGAACTAACAGGAAACTACAGCTTCCAAACAAATATATGAATAGTATGCACCATAACCTAAATTTCATAACAGAATTAGAGAACGG
Source organism: Philaenus spumarius (assembly GCA_018207615.1). Lineage (NCBI taxonomy): Eukaryota > Metazoa > Arthropoda > Insecta > Hemiptera > Aphrophoridae > Philaenus > Philaenus spumarius. The sequence continues at coordinate 148,404 of JAGFPH010000971.1, forward strand.
CTATAATGTAAATTTGCTGGACCTTACTGTATCAAGAACCAACAACAATTTAACATTTAAAATATATATGAAACCGACAACAACAGACCAGACACGCTTCGTTACACCATCCACCTGAACAGAAATTAGCAGCATACTTCGTTTCCTTCTATGTCCCTATAATCTACAAATATTGGCAACACATACCTCTTATGTAGATTATCTGTAACGCCTATGTACGTCTCTAACTAAACACAATTAAAATAAACATATAATTTGTTTGAACTGCTCAAATGTGTTACTCTTATCATACATTGTAACATAAAACATTTGTAAGTATAGTGTAAAAATCTAACAGTTTTCTCTTCCTCCTGAAAAATTTGGTTTTGGTGACATAGGAGGTTTGGCTTCTTCACCATAGATTATGTGTCCATTACAAATTGTTGACATGAGGTTTTAAGAGTGGGTTTTGATAATAGGTTTTCTAAGGTTCTCATTAAATATGAATCCTGTCCCAACAATAGATTTTGGATATATCTTTCCGTCTTTTATATAATATCTATATAATAAAAATGAATTTCTGTTCCTTTGTAAGGGCATCACTTGAGAACGGCTGGACCAATTTGGCTATTTTTGTTTTAAAATGTTCTTAATAGTCCGAACTAGGTTTTTATATAAAGGATAATTTGAAAAGTTTCCCGATTTAGTTTCAAATTTGGAAAAAAAACTAAACAGCCTCTTTTGTATGGACTCAAGACCATAGCGCACAAAAACAGCTGTTCACAGCTGTTCGTATAAAAAGCTTTTGTTCAACATGCCATGTTTGTTTACATTCATTACCATAACAACTATACTTAGCATTTATAATAAGTTTATTATTATTCAAAACCAACAGCTTTTTAGGTTAGATTGACCAACTTAAAGCAAACAAAAACAAAAATCAACTAAAAATGCTTACTATATTTTAATTCAATTGAAACATCGGTTGTTACATTATTACATATAAAACAGCTGATTTGGATTAAAAACTGAACATAATTGTATGTTAGGACTTCAATCAACCAAAGCACGTATGTTTGCAACCAATTTGGCTAATTTAGAATCAGGTTTCTTACAATTATTCACAACTATAAGTTTTTTTAGATTAGGTAAAAGCAAACAAAAGGTTTACTGTATTATCTATAACCTCTTGAGTTCCACACTCCTGATTGTTATAAAAACACAATGATTTTTGTTTTTTGTTACTCTTCATAGTTATATAAAAATATACTGCATGTCAGTTTTTTGACAAACACCTCCCCTCCCCCCAAAATTGTGGTGCACATATGTGTATCTTATGTCTCTGCTGATATAATAATACACATTTTATCTTTTAGAATTTTAATGCAAATAATCTGCTAATTCCTCATCAAATCTTCTAAATAACTATTATTAAAAATAATAACATGTGAAAAAAATAAATTGCTTTAAAATTAAACAATTTATGACATTTTAATAATATTACACTATTTTTGTGTGTGGTATAGTAAAAAACAATTGTTATTGATGCACAAATAAACTTTGCATTTTGTACAAATAACACGACATCGGGACTTGCAGCCAGGTAATCTACATTTAGACGCAAATTTATCGTTCATAAATTTTGGAAAGTGTCCCACATTATCTAATCTAACTTCAGGTAATGCTTGAGGTACAATTTTCCGGTATTTTCTTTGTTGTGTTTCTACTTCATCATCATCTGATGACAGAGCTTCAGTGGTTATTTGCCTTTTTGATGTAGAAGATGATGAAATCAAAATGTTTGCCAAGCGTAAACGATACTGGAGTAATGACAGATGATCTTTCTTTGGAACTTCTTCTGTTTTACAAACCCTTCTATACATCAACCAACAATTGATAGTTGTTACATCAACAAAGTGGTTAAATACACGAATTGGCCACTTCTTAGTTCGAATATAACTTCGGTAGTGTGACAACAGCCTATCATGTAAATCGATTCCTCCCATATTGGAATTGTACATTTTAACAATTGCTGGTTGAGGAACATCAATTTTTCTTTTGTCTTCTTTAGACCATCTCTTGCATGTTGCAGTTGGAGAACAACCGACACAAGTTGACAATAACATTACTCCTTTGTTGTCTTTCCATTTTGTCACAACCATTTTTCCATCTTGTCGTACTACTTGAGACCACTCTCCTCTTTGCAATAACTTATCATCTGCTATTTTCTTATTCGCACCACCAGTACGATTGCTCATTACTGTTCCAGTCAGAAAAGTATTTCTCTCCAACAGAGTTTCGGCACATTTTACACTAGTAAAAATCTATCAGTGTACAAAACATGGGCACTGTCTTGTGGCACTGTATCACATAGCACGGAAACAATAGCAGCACCTAAACCTAAAGTCTTCTGTAATTCATCACTAACAGTGTACCTTTACCTGTGTACAACTTGAAATCAAGCATTAGACCATCAGAAGCAGCAAGAACAAAGTTTTTCAGTCCTAATGGATTTAGTTTTGATGGAACGTAGCAGGAAAATGGACATCTTCCGGCAAAAGGTATCATTTGCTTATCTATAGAAAGATGAGTAGAGCGAGGTAATTCAATACACCTTTTCCTAACAGCTGTTAGAATGGGCCTTACTTTCCACAGTTTGTCATTAGGGTTCTTATCTGACAAGTTATTAACAAAATGTAAATGATTTCGTAACTCATAATACCTGTTTCTTGTCATATGATTAGAAATATTAGTAATATTTAGATCCCTAGTCCAATACAATTTTGCTTGTGGCATACGCATACATCCCATCATGATTTCTATGCCTGTAAATACAAGAAGTTCGTCCTTCGTAGTATTTACAGACCGCAAATCTCTGGTCTGAACGAAGTATAGGTTAGTCATTTCTGCTGCATTTCCCCAAAACGCATCATCTAAATATTCAAAAAAATGATTCTTTGATTTTGAAGGTTGTACTATCTGCTATTAGTGTTTCCTCAAGTGGTATAGCTGGAGTACCATCCCTAAAACAAAGAATTAGCTATCTAAATAATGAATCTAATAAGCTACTTGAAAATAATGAGTCGACAATTGCACAAATTATTGTTTTTTTTACCTGAATTCACCAGTTTTCCATCGCATTGGACGGTCGTTTGAAGTAGAGGGTAATTGATGATTTGGTAAGGTAGAGTCTACTTGAACTGGGATTTCAGCAGATGTTGATAGAAGCACATCTGAACTATCATCATTTTCCAATTCCAAATCTGGTAGTCCAATAGCCTGTGTAGAGTTAGAATAGCTATCCAAGTTTCCAAATTCTTTGTCCAGTACAGAATCTTCAAACACGTCATCATCAATTTCTACATCGCTGTCTTCTAATATTTGTAACAACTGCTCGTCAGTTAAAAAAGCTAGAATGAATAACAAATCCATTTATAAATTTTAAAATGTGGATCTATTTAAATTAACATGAATAGGCCTATTTAAATTTTATGTATACATAAGTTACAAATGGGTGAAATTTGTCAAATAGCCTACATTTTCTATAGGCTATTTGAAAATTAGCAGTCAACAAAAAGACTATTTAAAATTAATATTTATTATTTCATTAAAAAAACAAACCATATAAAATTTTAAAACCATATCTTGAACTCATTTGATTCAAAAAATAAAAAATATCCATGTTAATTTCGACTAAAAAAATTATGACATAATCATACATAAAGACACAAAGTACACATATGTGTACCTCAGATTTGCATTGCTGTAAATGGTACTTAGAGCAATAGATGCAATAAGATTGTATGATATATATGGTCTCTGATACATATTTTTAGTTATAAGATATCTAACTAAGGCTAATATCAAAAATAAATTATATAAATTGAACTTACAAGCATGCTTGTCACTAGAAGACTCCATGTTGCTCATAGGTTATCTTTACAGCTGTCAAAATAAATTTTCTGAACATACAGTAGCGCTTCCAATGGCTAAATATTGAACTAAACGATGTAACAGATGTGTACCATAGTTTTGAACAGACTAAAACATCTACATACATTAATTTTAGCATATAGAAGCAAGGTACACATCTGTGTACCTCAGAACTCAAGAGGATAAAGGTTTACAAACTATAAATATAAATTTGTGTAGTATATTCTTAAGTGCCATAAAAACCATTTTGCAATTCGATTACTTAAGTCAATGTAATGAAATGGAATAACTACCCTTTAAATTAAATCAAGCAATAGCGAAGCATTGCTGGGTCCACTCGTAGAATAACAAAAATATCATACAGAATAACATTTTTGAGAGTATAAAACAAATGAGATATAAAATTTGTATTTTATTACCACAGAAAGACATGGGTTTTAAAGTTATTTAATTTGATATATCACAAGCTATATGTGCCCAAAAGATTTTTTAGATGGGGGGGGGGGCTGGGCATTAAGTCTATTTTAAATAGGTTTTCTAAGGTTCCCCCTGACGGTGAAAAACTGTCCCGAGATCAGATTTTTCTTATCTCTTTATTGATATTAATAATGTTATATTAAGTGACCCATTCATATGGCCCATGGGTGATTTCATATGACCCATTTCAAATTTTAGGTTAGTATGGATTGGGATAATCAGGAAGCTAACAGCTTTCCGAATATTTTAAACGCCATCTACCAAATAAACCGTAAACATTGACAAACAAAATCTACGTAAATTGTATTGATTTTCAGTTATGTGAGAAGCTTTAAACTTAAACTCTTATACATAGTGGAAGTAATTATCTGAGAAGGGAAGGAGATGTTTATTATTGCAATGATAAATTATCATCGCCAACAGCAATTGAAGATAAATTAAATTAAAAACCAGACCAATTTGATTTATTTTCTAGCAGCGCCGCAGTGTTAAGAGATTGCTGTTTCTAACAACGTGAATTGATATTTAGAAAGTATTTATATTTCTCATGTATAGTTCTCATGTATAGTTCTCATGTATCTAACATGTGCAAGCATTTGTGGTAATGTATTCATATACTGTATACAGAATTTGGCAGGATTTGCACAAAAGAGGGGATTGTCTACTGCAAAATAAAAAATCTGTATTTCCTTAAAATTCTTACTTTTTAGGTTTTTATATGATAACTAGGCCTAGTTGAAAAAGAAATATGCAATTTTAAAATTTTACAAAATTTATGTAAGTATATTACATAAAATATACTAAGTATTTAACGTATGTAATATACGTATTCTTAGAGAAAATGTAAGCGTTTTTTCAAATTGATATTCCTTGGGAACCATAAGTCCAATCTTGTTGTTCTTAGCCTCAAATTTTAGGTAATAATAAGGCATAAAAACTCATGTGATATCATATTTATATCTGTAGGAAAATTGCAAATAAAATGATGTATACAATTTGTTACTGAATTTGAAAAAAATCAATTTTTCTATTTTATTTTCTAAAAAAAAACTATGCTACTTATAACCACCAAATGACATGAAGATTTACTTTATACATCTGAAATAAACCACCAAAAGTTTCATCCTTATATCTTTATCCGTTCTTTTGGAATATCGAGTTTTTTACATGAAAATCAAGAAAAACTCAGCGGGAAACGGCCCGTAAAGTTTTGTTCTACGATACAAGGTTAGATTTACGCAATGCAATTACATACTCGCACAGCATTATGTTTATAATATTAGATCTAGGTAGTGGTCATTATAACATATAATAGGTATGTTTTGTGGGTTTTTATATGTGTATAAAAAAAATACCAACAAAATAAGTGCCAAAATCGTGCGTTCACGTTACTGTACATTCATACGAAAACATATGTTATGTACATTTATAATGCATCAGAAATTAGTTCTAATGTGTTTTTTGTGTTCACATAAGAATAAGGGTTTAAATAATGTAAAAAAAAAGAAAATTAGAAAAAAATTAAAAATATACCTTTTTCAGTAGACAATCCCCAATGGCTTATCAATTAAATTTTGAGAATGAACTCCATACAAACTAATTACACTTAATTAAACTTGTAAACTATATTAAACTACATCTTGGTTTTAATAATTTGTTAATTTTGACTTCTTGTTCAAATTTGAAAATTTATTTATGAAACCACAATTTTACATTAACGTTTTATACACTCTCTAAGCTCATTTGTAATTATGTTGTTAATACGTTTTTGAAGTAGTTTAAAGGCTTCACACTGAGTGGAATTCTAAGCTCTAAGTTACAATTATATTCAGCAGTTTTTTATCATTAATATCTCCGAAAGGAATTCTACTTTTAAAACATTAAAGTAAGAAGTTTAAACAAAAATACCATCATAATGGCATTTAAAACATATTGGAAGACATTTTTTTAAAATTGTATGCAACAGAACTTTGGTACGGCCTGTACGCCAGTCCAAAATCTATCAAACACCGTCTATCTAGTGTCCTATGTGTGCACTGTAAACTTATAATAAGGTATGCACCAAAATACAGTGTATTTATTAAAGCAGCTGTGGTTAGGTTTTGAAATAACTGTTTATATTGTTGATTGTTGCCAGGCCACGTTGCGTTGCTTACTATTACTTTATTGTTTAAGGTTAGTTAACGGTGAATTTTTACCACTTCAGAGAAAGTTTGTTTTATCGTATAGCATTATATTCACTTATATATCCACCTTTGCACGTGTAGACAAATCAAAGTTGTATATTAAAAAAAAAAAATATCTATAAATATATTACACTATGTATTTCTTATGAGGATTTTTAGTAACTTTCACCCCTTAAACCCCCCGAAAATTAAAAATTTTTTGAAAACCTTTCTTAGGAAGCACCTAGGGCCTTAGAGGAAACTACATACCAAATTTCATTCCAATCCATTCGGTGTTTTTTTTAGTAACTTTGATCCCCCAAACCCCCCTAAAATTACAATTTTTTTGAAAACCTTTCTTAGCGATCACCTAGGGCCCTAGAGAGCTACATACCAAATTTCATTTCAATCCGTATGGTGGAATTTTTAGTAACTTTGACCCCTACACAAAACCCCCCTAAAATTTAGATTTTTTGAATAAATTTCTTAGCGAGCACTTAGGGCCCTAGAGGAAGTTACATACCGAATTTCATCCCAATCCGTTGAGCAGTTTTTGAGAAATCGTGATGAGTCGAGTAAGTGAGTGTATTTGGCTTTTATATATATGGGACAGGTCATTCCGTTGATCCTAGTTTGATGCGAACTGCTGTAGAGTTTCAAGAACAATTTCACATAAAACCGCTAATTATGCCGTAATTATAAGTGTTGTTGTCAAATCCGTCGTACGGGTCGTGTTTTGATTCAGCGTAAAAGGTGTGTAGGAAGTCCAAAGACGGCCACTGCGAATTAAAACTACGGTAGACGCCTTCAGCAAGTCCTGTATTCTCATAAAAAAAGCCTTCTTTGAAAACTAACATCATCAATACGTTTTGAGAATAATGTTTAAAAACCTTGGTGGATTCCCGTATAGAGTAAAACTAGTCAGCCTTTAGCCTCTATAGCGCCTTGTGGCTCTCAGGTAACATACCACCAACAATAACTGCCGTCTGTTTTTATTATAATTCCTTTTTTGACCGTTATAGCACCGTGTAACTCTCATGTTACAAATGGAGAACGCTGAGAACTCATAATCTAACAGTTCAGACCCTCTATAATAGCTAGATTGTCAATGGTTTGTACTATGTCAGCTGGCGTTTAGTGTTTTGTTGATGTGAATTTATATGATTTGTGTCATGTGTGTTCTGTTGTTATTTTCGTACAACAAAATTATATTATTTGCTTGTAACATTTCTCTACACAAATAATCAGTTACAATTTCAGCATAATTTGTTCTTTGCTTATATTTTGTAAATATAGGTTGGTGACTTCAAAGTCACATGGTACCATAGCGAACCATACCTGAACCCGATGTTCGCTTTGATAATGTGGCTCACTGGCCAATAAGTCTACAAAAAAGAGGACGGTATAAAACTATCAAATTGCGATGGAACACCAAAAGTATTTTTTGATAACGTAAATGTCATCTGTGCTTTTTTATTCCAACAAGCAATTTCTTTCTAAAATTTCATTCTAAATAATAATGTATTCAATTTTTTGAAATTCATAAATAAAAAAAATTAAATGTAGACTACTCAAAACATTTTATAAAAAATAACTTAGAACAGTTTAAAGTATGCTAGAATATGTTAATAAAGAACACCTGCCAAAGATAACTATTTCGGGTAGTAAATCCAACTATGCGCGTCATTTAATCGACAAAGATCATAGTTACTCGGACTTTGACAGCAACTTCAAACCAATTAAGATTTGCAGTAAAGGCAAATTCATGAACGCCGTAGAAGAATTTGAAATCTACAAGGCTTTTAAAATATTAAACACAAATAATGAACACCGATTATTAAACGACCAACTGAACTTTGATTCGAACACCCTGTATGACGCAGCGATAACAATTCAGAATGCCCGCGTCGTATTGTAGTTTGATTTTGTGTTGTGTTTGATAACGCACGACTAGTCGATATCCGGGAGTCGTAAGATGCGCATCTACTTACTGTGTTTTTTTAAATGTGTTGTGTGTTATGTGTTTGTGTATGTGTATTTAACGTTTTGACGACCTTCGTGTATAGAGGGACTTTCTGATGATGAGATAAATTCTCGAAACGCGTAAAAAACTTTAAACAAGTTTAAAAAAAAGAGTTTCACTGACGGAAAATAAAAGGTATTGTACTTTAATATATGTTAATGTGTTTACTAAAATTATTTCTAGAAAAAATATTAGTCAAAATAGCAATATTTGATTACTTGTTACTATCCTGTCCCAAAGCGTTTAGTGCCTCTGCTGCACCGTGTTACTTTGAAGTAACAAAGCTATTTTTTACTAATAAACTATACCAAAAGTAAATTTGGGATTACAAATAATTTTTCTATCTCTTAGGGTAAGTTCTAGTTGCAATACATATTTTTATTATAATTTTCAAAAGTAAAAACTAATTGGTGCAATAGAGGGTTAAATGTAAGAGGTAAAACAGAATGAGTAGTTTATTGCAAATTATTGTTATCAATGAACAATGAACTATGTGTTCCTACAAAATGTATGGTTTAGAGATGAGAGTCATATCCACTTTTGGTTTTATCAACAAATAAATAAATATTTATGAAGAAGAAGCCACAGTCAGGGAGAGGCAACTTGGTCCTTATTTCGTGGAATATGATAGTATGAATGCTGTTACAGAGAACATCCTTACGTTTTGTTAGAGGTTTGAAGATCATTTATCAAGCTACCAATCTCGCTTTTGGTTCCCAGTGGTTCCAGAACGATTGCTTACTTCAAAAAATGTTTGCAACAGCCTAATTAATCGAAGAACTAACTTTTCATACCCATCCCGTTGCGGTCCTTTACCACCTGACGCCTGTGTGCGGGGAATGAAATGAAAATAGCGATTTTATTAAGACATGATAATACTAAACATTACAAAATTATGATAACAAACCCTTTTTGGCAATGGTCAACCGACCGTCAGCCAGGTTGGCAGTAAAAACTAGAAAACAAAAATTGTTCTTATTATTACAAATAGCTTTATTACGATAAAACTAACCAACTTAATAACACATAATAAAGGAGAAGACAACACGAAATGCAAGCAGTGTAAAATACACCTTAACCTTACTTAATAACAAACAATAAAAACTTTCTCATAATATAAATATAATAAAAAGGAATACAATTGAATAATTTGGATCCATCATCTTCTAGATTTCTTTTATATTATTAATTAAACTGTTTTATTAGTTTCAGCTTGACAGTCCATTTTTTTCAAATCCCTAATGTACGATAATCCTTTCAATTTATAAAAATCAAAAACTCCTCTCTATCTAAAACAGATTTCCCTAACCAACTCCTTCTCGGGAAGATCAATATAGGATATTTGGCAACAAAACGAAATACCGTCTCATCCTCTAGCAAATTGCACAACGAGCAAGTGAAATTATGCTCCCTTAATCACCGCTTGTAGTTCAGGTCAAGCATCTCCGCCATAGCTTTAATAACCCACGAGATAAAGATAATGTCCATTTTATCAGTTAAATAACTGCAGTGTTTAGGTCGAGAGTTAGATACTGCTGGTGTTCTGGCCCTGTCTATACATTCAGCCAACCAAAGAGCCTCCACTACACTAAGAAGATTTCCTGGTATAGTATCGATGGAGTCTGACAAGGCCGTAGCCAGGGGGGGTTACACCCCCCCCCCCCCCGAAATCCCGAAATTTAGTAGTAAAAATTTATACTAGGTTTAAAAAGTGCACATTAAATTATAAAATAAACAACACAACAGAGGATTCAGAAACATATTTTACATCATTTTGCATTGCATGCATACTGATATTTAGATTTGCTAGATTAAACTACAACGTACAATACACATGGATGCAGTAGGTTACAGCCTTACTCTCTTGTGAGGTTGATCTGATCTATTAAATAAGAAAACTATAAAGGTTCAACAAAATTACTTTACTTTAACAAAACACGCAATGCTCTGTGTATTGAAAATACTCCTAATATGGGGGTTGGCGTGCTAAGCACGCAATGCTCTGTGTATTAAAAATACTTCCAATACGGGGTTGACGTGCGAAGATACGGAACATGCTTGGCTTTGAGCATGCCTACAAAGAATTAGCATATACAAATATGAAATGTACACACTGTACTTTGACTGAAACTGAAGAAGCGAAAAATCCAGTTACAGTATCGAAGAAAATGGAGGAAACTATGAAACTTAAGAAATAACGCTAAACTATATTGGGATTCCAGAAAGCCGGTTGGACTGGAGTCCGGGCTGGCCAGAATAAAGGTATATTTACACAGGTCCGTGGCGAGTCAGTGGCGTGTTTCCGTAACAGTGAAAAACAATATTCTTCTGCGGATGTGTATCAATGTTGTCAATTAAGTGCTTTTTAAATTGATTCCCGGACATTTAGAATTTCACGGACGTGTTTTTTTGTTCTTTTTACAATGAATGACGAACACTCATTGAATGTGTCAGGAAATATCAGATTTTATAACTAGCTAATCATAAATATATGGACATTTAATTTAAAAATGAATTTTGAAGCAAAATAAGGGATGAAATAAAACATGATATCTGGAAATGAGAAACTAATCTTGGTTTTAAGGTCAAAAATCGTTGAAAGTGTGTGTATTTGTGTTCAGTATTTTATATTTACTTCATTCTTCAAAGCCTACAAAATAACCAAGCCAATATATAAAACTATTTCTCTAACGCAGCCGTTACGGAGCAACTGGCTGTCACAAGGGAAACATATCAATTATAATGGAAATTAACGTAATGTATCGCGTAACAGCTGAAATGTATTTATCAATCAACTGTTATTTTGCATTGTTGGAAAACTGCTTTAATTTAACAGTGCATGTGTAACATTTCTGTTACGACATCGTTCAGTAGTGATTTAAAGTGTTTCAATACATACGTTAGTTTTGATTAAAAATAATCGATATGGGGGCAATATTTGTTTTCTAGCCCAGCTCCGTAGCGGCTGCGTTCAGAGAAAAATACCAAAGAACAAAAGTGACATAAAACAAAATGCTCTAACAATAAATGCGATAAAAATACGGTGTATGTATTTAAAAAAATAAAGATGGCAGTCACATTGAAAAAAGGGCGAAGATTAAAAATACGGTAACATCGTAATTTGAATTTATGTATAAATCGAGGGAAGGTTCCCAATTTAAAGTTTTTCGAGTAACTGATACTTTCCGAGATCCCAAGGGTGGCCATCTTGAGTTGATCTCACTGTATTTTAAATTATCACCAACTAGCTTGGGCTATTTTGGTCTAAATTATTTCTATTTTAATAGAACAATTATAAAAGTACGAACTGGTATTTTACAAATATAGGCCTACTGATACCGAACACCGAACTGACACGGTACTGATCTGTGGTAATGAGAAAAGACGGATAGCACTGCTACTGAACTGTCACGGCACTGATTCGCCACGGACCTGTGTAAATTGAACTTAAACAGCAATGTATATTATTAATTTTTATACGTAAATTCTGATCAAAAATATTACTTAATGTGATTAAAAAATGCATGAGAAATGTGTTTTATATTCTGTAAAATGAAAAGAAAATTATAATGATGTAAATTACTAAGTGCATTGTCTACATAATCTGTGAGCGTGCGTGTACGTTCTTTCGTGTATGAAAAAACTAAACTATTAATAATATTAATATTATTATTAATAACTATAATACTAACAACGGTTTAGTTTTGTAGCTTATATTGTTTCAAATAATAAAATTGTTATCCTCATTGTCTTGAATGTAAACATTTACTGTCCAAAAATAATTTAAGGTATACAAATTATCATTTACACTTGTATTTCAGTAGAGATTTCTTTTAGATTGTATACAATTTATACATTTATTCTATTCAAGGTGTATTAACCGTTGCTAAGTCTATAATGTTTACCTTTAATATTTCTAAACTCCCTACATAGTATACATACACAAAATATTTAATAAATGTAACATAGTTAAATATTATCAAATTTTATTAATAGTGACAAATGAGAAAAAAATCAAATTTACGACAAACAACACTAAAATAAATAAGTTTAATGATACAAACATGTTAGGTTTCATCACGTTTTGAGTTTATATTTGGGTCCTCTATACATTTTACTTGAAGTAAATGAAAAACTAATTTAAATTTTGAAGCGACTCAAAGAACAATTGAATTAGTTTTTATTTTATTTTGGAAATAAGAAAAGTTCAAGCGTGGGATTATGCATTCGTTTCAATTATAGGAGTTTCATGTAAATATGAACGTTTCACGGACACAAACCAATACAAACCTAAATCGATTTATAAACATAAAGATTAATATTATAACAAGCTGAGGATTAGTTTGCGAGTACATTTTGCAATAGTTAATGGTAATTTCTAATACAATTTAACTTAACTTACATAAAAATAACGGACTATTTTTTATTAGTTTTAAAATTGAATACTGTCGATATTAGTACAAATTGGCGGGTGTATTGAAAGAAAAGATGTACATGTGGAACGTATTTTAGCAAATCTAAAGTTCGAAAATTTCACAATTACAAATTTAAAAAAAAAAACTTTGTGTTAAAACTGTGCGTTTTATATTAAAAAAAACTTATGTTCGTCACGGTCAAATTAAAAAAAAATCATTTAAATCTGCGGACTTTTCAATAAACTATTAATAACACCTTACATTTTATAAGTACAGATTAACAAAACTAATGTAAAGGTACCAATCGATCAATAAAAACAACTAATAGAAACAAAATTTAAAGAACATGAAATTAATTTTAGTTGTTTTCCAAAAATAAAAACAATAATTGAACCAAGTCTATGCTAGTGAATCGTCCTAATAACATATTTATTCGTTTAGAAATAGTTCTTTATTTAGTAAACCAAACTATGTACGAAATATGTCTCTATTTTCAATGTTTTGTTAATTACGCATTTTCTTTTTTTTTTCATAACGTATATACGTTATGCCAGTCGGAGTGATTAACATAGGAAAGTAGCGCAGTGCTGGGACGACAGTATCATTTCAGATGCATAAGACGAGTTTACTAAAAAAGACATGTACAAAACAATTGTTTGACAAACCCTATACATTTGTAGAATACATGGATAGTAACAAATCAACATGGAAGTCGTTCTGAGGCGGATCCTAGGTCTTATACGTAGAAATTGGGAGTGCAAGGTAAGACATAATAGTATGTTATTTTGCCATTGAAATCAGCCGGCAGTAAGCACCACAAAACTTACAAAGTTGCAATTGGCTGGCCATGTCATGAGAAGTCTGTTGGAAAATATGGAAGACAAAGATAAAACAAACATACAAGGAGAATAGGTTGATATATTGGGTGGGAAGTCTTTAGCCAACATGAAAGAGAAATTAATGATCGGATTAATACAAGTCTGAAGATGTATTCTCGTGGCAAAAACAAAGAGTTTCTCCTAAAAGGAATTACTGAATTCTATCTTGTTGAGCTTACCGTAGACTCTGTTGTATCTCCGCAATATTATTCTACTATCCATAAGAATGATTGATTTTCTAAACCACGTCGACTATTCCTTAGGTTTACGGCATCTCATTGCAAGATACGTCAAGGTTCTTGTCAAAACAAAACACGACAGGTAGATGTGACTATTGGTTTAATCGAACTTATACCCATTGCATACTGATTATACCTATTAGTTTAACTACTTAGAATAGTAACTATGCATGGCAACCTAGAATTACTATACCTAGCAACCTAAAGTATTGACTTCACCAAGCAAACGAGAGTACTGAGAATGTCTAGAAACTTAGAATAGAAAC